>PVJH01035929.1:0-19255 GCA_004026705.1 Nesogale talazaci
TCCTGATACCTGGGCTGGGATGTTGCTGTTGTTTCTCTCCATCTTCTCAAAACGCTGAATGATGTGCGGGGGCCCCTGACCCTGGGCCTGCTGGGACCAGGACACACTGCGGTGTCCAGCCCTGGGGCGGCACTGCACAATAGCCCCACTCCCCTTTGCTGCAACCTGGTGTCTCTGCAGCCCTTGGTCCTGGGTGTGCACCTGCTGTGCGTCTCAGTCTGTTTCCAGAGGTTTCACCACATGTAGGCTCCCGAGAATCCTGCTAGCTGTGGCAAAGGCACTCTGATCCTGCCTGTGGGCACAGACAGTCTTGGTTTAACCCCTCCTTCCTGCACCCCTCCCAGGAACTGGCCAAGACTCACCCAACCTGCATCTCCCAGGAGGATGTCACAGCACTTGTGGAGCCACAGCGCCCCCTGGTGATCAGGGAGGCCACCGTAGGTGTGACTCTGTGGTGCTGGGAGACAAGAGGTCACCAAGTGGTGCAAGGACTCTCTCTGGGGCACAGGTGCTGTCTTATTGGAGGCCCCTGGTGCACTTCTTATTATTTTCGTAAACTATGAAAATCTTCCAAAAAATGAGAAAGCAAAACTCGATTACCTTTCCTTTCTTCTTACAAAGGAGAGACTGGCTCCCACGGCCTCTTTTTCACTGCCCTGTTGCTTTCCTGAACCTGATGTCCCTTTGCAGGGACAGGTCTCCCTGACAATATGTCCAAAGCACTTGGCACAGACTCTCCATTCTTGACTCTAAGGACCATTCTGGCCGTGCTCCCAAGATACGTGTGAGGGTCCGTCTACCTGTCCATGGGTCTCTCCCTTTCTTTTCAAGCACCATGATTCACCTTCATTGATTATTCTTCAGCTTCGGCACTCAACGTTTAGTGTCCTCATGTATAAGAGGGGGTTGGGAATATTGGCTTGGACCAGGCACACCTTCCTTCATAGAGTGGTATCTTGATTTCTGCATACTTTAAAGAGGTCTTGTGTAACCCTGTTGAACAGTTCTACCCATGTTATGCATTCTTTGAGTCTTGACTGATGCTTCCAAGATTTTCAATCCAAGTAAGTTTAAGTCCTCGACAGCGTCGGTCTTCCCTCTCTTTATCTGGATGTAATCTGCAGGTCAAATTGTCAGGATTTGGGCTTTCCTTCTATTGACTTTTAGTCCATCTTGAAGCCTGCAATCCTTGACCTTCATCAACAAGTTCTCCAAGTCCTCCTCACTTTCTGTAAGCAAGGTTAGTCATATGCCTAGCACATTGCTAATAAATATTTCCCAAAGAGATACTTTATTTCTCATATCATTGACCTGCTCTGATATTTTGCTCTGACATATGTAAATAGAATGTGTGTGGTGAGAGGATACAAACTTGACACATGACTCTGCTGATTTTCACTTGTCTTTTACAGATTACTACCAGGGTCTGTCTAAAGGACTGCCTCTTGTCCCATGGACAGCTTCAGCATGAGCACAATGAAGTATTCTGGAATTCCCAGGCTTTGGGAAGTCATCCATAGTTTGCTTATGATCCACACGATCAAATGCTTTGCATAATCAATACAATGCGTGTAGGCATTCTTCTGCTATTCCCTACCTTGAGCCAAGATTCCCCTCATGCCAGCAAAGGCATCCCTTGTTCCACGATCTCCCCTAATCCACCTGAGATTTCTGGGACCCTCCTGTTAATTTAGCGCTGCAAACATTGTCAACAGATCTTCAGCGAAATCTTGCTTTCATGTAATGTTAATGATAATGCCCAATAATTTCAACATTCCACAATCCAAACATTTGAAGTACCTAAATAATTTTTTTCATTAGTATATAAGTATTTAAAAACCTTTCAAGCCATACACTGTCAATTCTTGGAGGGTTTTGTGTGTGTGTGTGTTCAGATCAGGTCAGGGGACAATGACTGCAGTTGAGCTTGAACTTCTTCCTTCAGTACCATTGGTGCTTGATCATACGCTGGCTCTTGAAATAGTTGAATGCCAATTAGTTCCTTTGGATACAAAGACTGGTTATTCCTTCCATCATCGTTGATGCTTCCTGAATTCTTCCAATTTTCCCCCATAGAATCATTTCATAATGCAATTGGAAGAATGCCTTATTTGTTCAGTTCTCTCACCTGGATTTACAGAATGTGCCCTTCTTTTTTTGGTTTTCTGACTTCGGGTCTTTGCATATTTCATTATAATTATTTATTGATTCTTCTCGAGATGTCCATGGGATATTCTTTTCGACTGTTTTACTTCATCATTCTCTGCAGTTGATTTAGCTATTCCAGGATCAGGAGCAAGTTTCAGAGTCTCCTCTGCCTCACTATAATCTCTTTTCTCTCCTGTCATTTTAGGGATACCTGGTTCTTTTCATGGCGTGTGAGTGTGATGTCACATCTCACAGTCCTCCAAGGTTTCCATCATTAATGCTCAATGGGTCACATGATGCTTCGGATGTTCTCCAGCTTCATGTGGAATATGCCCCAGGTCACATTTTGGCACTCAGGGGCTTGTGTTGGTTTTCTTCAGCTTCAACCTGAGCTTATACATAAGCTATTGGCAGTCTTTTCCACAGTCGGCCCCTGGCCTGCTTTGAGCTGTTACTACTGAACTTGTCCCTTATCTCTTCCCACAGACGGAGTTAATTTCACTGCCTTTTTCTTTCAATCTGGAGAAGTTCACCTTATAATCATATTTCACACTGGTGAAAAAAGATGTTGCAATCAGATTTTGTGCCTTTAATCTGAATCTCTCCCTTACCAGCACCTTCTCTAACAGTGTACTGCTGTATTCGTGAGGTGTGGGGTGTCTTGCTACCCTCTCCGTCTGTCAGTGTGTCTTCCTATGGTGAGATGCATGTTGCTATGACACTGGAAGCTGTCATTGGTCCTTCAAATGCTTACTCCCCACGTCACTCAGATGGATGAGGGTTCATCAGAACATGCAGACCCACCATAGACTATGAAGAAGCACTAGGCTGTCTCCTTTCAGGCACTATCCTCTGCAGACCCCATGAATAGCCACAGATTATGGGTTGAGGGAAGGAAAGCACCAGAGTGTGGGTCAGGCCCTTGATCACAGCCTGCATATTCTAGCCAAACTCCTCCATTGCAATCCTCACGTAGAGTCATCCTCACGGATCCCGCTTTCTCCCTGTGTCTCTTGTGATTGTTCCTCCTTCCTTTCCAACCCGAGGAATTCTGTCCTGGGGTGCATGCTGCCCTTCTGTTAGGCGGTCTGCTATTCTCACATGGAGCGGCATCTTCCCCACCCGGAGGACAGGCGTCACAGTCTTGAGGGTCCCACCACACTCACCCCATCATAGAGCCTTATCTGCTCTTTGGTTCTGTGTCTGGATCCCCGTTTGGCTCACACTCTTCCAGCACTTTCTGAGAGGATGGTTTGCAGACTTTCTGTGGGGAGTGGTGGTAGCCACACACCCTCTTGTTCCTCTGGTCTCAGGATTAAGGAGACTGGTGTTTTCTTTCTTTTGTTTCTCCCCCCACCCCTTCCTACCACTCCGACACTGATGTCATCATGGCCGGTCCCGTCATTAATGTTGCTTTTGTCATTCTTTTGAGGCTGGTGGCTTCATGTGGTCTCAATCCTGCTCTATCTGGGAAGGTTCTCATCTGGGCTCGATGTAGGTCAGAGTGAGTGATGCTTACCACGAGGAATTTATTAGAAATGCTGTCAAATCTTACAGTTTATTTAGAGATTACAATTTGCCTGCTAGTCTGGAGGGCGAAGCTCTGGTAGACAATCCCAATGATAGAGCTGTAGACTCTATTTAGGAATGCCAACCACTGCATCGTCATTCAAGTCATGTTACCTGCCCTAGGATTTCAAAGGTGGCTCACTGTCAGGGGACAGTGGAATTCACACATGACAGCAACCCCAATCAAGGAAAAGGAGGCACTGTGCTCATCTGGGTTCTAGGAACAGGAGAGAGAGGTGAGCACATGAGAGTTTGTGTGCAGGAAGCAGGTGGCAGCTTCTAGCTGTGGCTAAGCTGCTGGCACACAGGTATACGTCCGAGTCTCCCTGCTCCACAGGCTGGATCTTCAGGGAGGAAGATGAGCCCTGAGGTCCCTCTGCAGAAAACTGCTCCCCAGGCATCCCCGACATGTCCACGGCACTCTTGTTATCAAAGTACATTAAAAATTCTGGAGCCTGCCCAAGGGGTTGTACATACCAGTAAAGGTGAGGGTGTCCCGAAATTGGATCACTTGCGAGGGAGACAGCCTGGCCCCTCTTTGTGACTCTGTGACTGGGCGTCTGGGTGACTCCAGCACCTGTGGGATCTGTGGAGATGGGTCAATGGAGACAATATGAGAAGCAGCGCACACACAACTACATACCTAGAGGGACAGAGCACACACATACATACCCATGATAGAAACCACATATCTAGACAGACACAGCACACACATATCACACACACTCACACACACAACCTCATTTCTATACAGAGCACACACATGTACATACTACACAGGCATACACATATAGCCACATTTCTATACAGACAAAATGAAACTAAGCGGTGAAATGAGTGCTGAACTGCCCCCCGCAGGCAGAGAGCCGTGCAGTAGAGAACCAGGACCTCATGGCTGTCAGGTGGGGGAGAGCTTGAGGGGTCCCTCACGGTCACAGAGTCAAGAGAGCATGGTTTCAGGCACTTGGCTGGGAAGCAGGACCTGGCCTCTCAGTGGAGTCATCCAGTGATGTCACTCTCTTGGCCGGCCCCCATCCTCAGAGCCCATCAGTGGCCACACCCTGTCCCCCACACAGAGAGAACACACACTCAATGATGTCAGCATCCTCTGGGGAGAGACCTAGAAGCCGTGCTCTCTCTGACCTGGCCCTGTGATGCCTGACCTTTGACTCTGCTTCCTGTCCATTAGGAAAGCAGAGCTGAGGTCCCCACCTCTGCCTGCACCTCTGTGCTCACCACGCTGAGGGCTTGGCCACAGGAACAGCTGTGAGGTTGACCCAGGACGGTACCCTAACTCACTCTGTCTTACACAGGGTGATGACGCCTGTGGGTGATTTCACCCAGAGTTCCACAGCGCTGCTGCTTATTGGGCTGGCCTGTGTGGATGGATCCTCAGCAAACCTGGTGCCAGATCCAGAAGGATCCATCCTTGAGTACAAGAGCTTCAGTGTGCGGTGGGGAGCCAGCAGCTTCAAACCCAAAGCCCTGAGCTGACAGGGAAATAGTCCACCCACGGTGCCACGTGGACCACCAGCCAAAGCAGTGATCTCTCAAAAGTCACTGTGACCCTCCCCAACCATTGCTCCATGGCTGCTGTTGGGTGTTGGGTGAGTGTCAACTGATCCCAACCCCACGCCCACGAGCCTGGAACCTGCACGTCCTGTGCCCCTCACAATGACTTCCCTACTGCAGGCTCTGAGCAGCCTGGCCTCTGGTTGGGCATCTTCCTGCCCTTAGGTTCTACCATGACCATCTTTCCGGGGACTGGTGATTCCTATTTGTCCATCCTCAAAGCATCCTCCCTAAGACCACGGACGACCTTTCAATGCCCAATGACTGTGAACCTCCAGGAGCAGCCAGCCTCATCTTTCTCCTTCAGAGTAGCTGCTGACCTTGAACCTCCCACTTTCAGGTGAGCCGTGCAATGTCTAACCCACAGTCAGTGCTGGTTAATGTGGCCGACACACGAAGCTTTGAGCACACAGTGACGCGAGTATTCATCAGTGGAGTGGAATTGAGACCGCTCTGTCAGCTTGCAATGCAGCCATGCACCGTGACAGGAATGTCAGCCACTCACAGATACTCAGCTACCAGAGGGAGCCCAGCTGCTCCTCAGCACCACTTCCTGAGCCAGGCAGCAGGTTTGTGCCCGGGGAAGCAGTGTCTCTGCAGGGCTGTGTCCTTGCTGCTGGCGCACAGGAACACGGCCGAGTCCCCCAGCTCCAGGGCGCTCAGCTTCATCTCTGAGCTGTCGTTGTTCTTGAACTGCTGGACTGAGAACCGGGTCGGGATGCTGCCTTTTTCCGACTCCTTTCCATTGTAATACTGGATGAGGAACTTGGGGCCCTGGCTTTGGGCCTGCTGGTACCAGAACACGGACAGGTGCCCTGAGACATAGGAGCAGCTCAGGGTGGCCTGCTGTCCTGATGATTTGATCAGGTGTCTTGGGGTCTGGGTGACTTCTGAGTCCACTGTGCCTATGAGGAATGGGGTACAAATAAGCCCAGGAAGGGATTTGCCTATAACAGAGAATCCAGCTCTGAATTTGAGGGATTTTGTGATCACAGAACTCACCTGCCCTCAGGAGACCCAGCAGCACCCAGCAGCAGAGCTGGAAGCCCATGGTCACTGGGCGGGACAGACCTGGGTTCCTTCTAGTCAGGCTCTTCTATGTGAGAGCTGGAAGCCTCCCCTCACACTTCCCCTGTAGGCCTGACCTGTGATGTCACTGTGTGTTCTCATTGTCTCTCAGGCTCAGGTTCCCACTGCTACCACCTCATGTGTGTTGGAGTAGAAGTACCCAGTGTGGTTTCTTGCTTAAGGCCTCTAGGTAGGAGCTCATGGGGGGCAATGTACGAACTGTGCTCACCTCTCTGATATGAGGTTAGAAGTTCAACACCCCCCACCCCCCATCAGGGCTTTGGAAAGAAGAGTCTGAGAGGTCACAGCCTTAAATTTTCCTTGGAGTACGTTCTCTTCTGCACACATGGGGCCACCATGAGTCAGAACACACTCTAATGCAGCTGTCTGTCAGACTGCCTATGAATCCATCCATTCTCCAATCCTATCCATCCATCCATCCAACCGTCCTTCTCTCCTCTTCCTCTTAATCATCATCCTAATCTACTTACCTTCATCATTTGCTTCAAAAATCATAATCTGTATTTTTCTATGTATCTTTGATATTTTATATAGATAGTTAGGTTCCCTAAGGGTAAAGATATTACAGAATGGGTAGCAGAAGGTAGTTCTACCTATCAATTACCACATGTGGTCAATTGCAAAATCGAGGTTTATGATTGCCAGTATTTCTTTATATGTTCTTATTGAATATTTTCCTTTGTTCATGTACACTGTACAACATTCATAGTATTTTTGTTTATAAGTCTGACGATGTCTTATGTTCAGGGTGTGATTTCATGAATGTCTGGAAATCCTATATGGCTAAAGAATTGTATACAGGTGCCAAGTTGGCAAGGGGTGGACTATGATAGTTTGGTTTAGGGTGCCAACTGTGCCAGTTGGAACATATGGGCTTAATCAGGTCACGGTTTGATTGGCGGGCAAAGAGATAAATGGCTCTTCAAGACTTGTCCCCCTCTCTTTTGCTCTCTGGTGATTACACCCGTGTGCTGCTGCTTTAGCTAGGTCTTTGCCTCAACCCGTGTGCTACACTACCTGTGGGCCAAGCCATGCTTTGGATCATGTCGCTAGAGCTTAAAGTTCCTTCAAGACCTGCTTTGCCATGTTATTGGTGTGCGCATCACTTGAGTTTCATGCTGGTGGGTCCTTTTGCCGTGCTCTGCTGATGTTTGATATCCCCTCACTAAACTCCAGAGCTGCTGACTGTTGCTGATCCACCCTGCTGTTTGTTGCCTGTGGGACGTCTTTGCCTGTCTTGCTGAGGGAGTTCTCGGCTGCCTATGTCCTTGACCTTGGACCCGGCTTCTCACTCGCATGGAAGGACTTCCAGTATATCAACTATTCCACAGAAGTGAGTTGAACTGAGCCCTCTCTACTGCTGAGTGGAATAATTAGATGTTACATTCCTACTTGCTGTATAAACCTATCCTCTTACACATATAAGATCATAAGTGCCCTAGCTTTGTGTAGAGAAGCCTGTCTAACACATTAAGTATCCATCATCACCCTCCGTTTCCATCTACAATGTCATCATCATAATTATTATCTGCCTCTATCTATCTTCTTCATCATTATTTCTATGTTTCTATCCAGCTCTGTAGTGTTCTATCTCTGTGTTATCAAAGATCCTGGAGTGAAACACTTTCCCTGAGCAACCAGTCTAAATGATTCAAATCTGTTCAGAGGACTCTCAGAAAAAAAGCTTGTTGACCACGGTCTGCTAGTCACACAGACAAGAGAGCGGAATGGAGCAGCTGTAGCTGTGCATGGAGGTCTCTGTGCATGGGAGTCCACTGCACCATGCCCAGCAAGAGTTAATGAGTATAGACAGCCCTGACCGCCATGACATTTCTAGGAGGGTCCAGAACACCTACTTGTAGGTCAGTCATCATGAGGGGTGAAGATGCCCCAGGGAGGACACTGTGAGACCCTAATCCTCCACTCATACTTGGGGTTCACCTCCATAAGCCTTGACACAGTGCAATATTAGTGGTATCTATTCAGTCTTCTGCATCCTCCTGGCTGGAGCCAGGGGAACCTGTCCCCGGGGTCCTAGCCCCTTACCTCCCAGCTGTGGGTGTTTCAGGGAGAGGTGACAGGCAGGGAGAGGACCACAAGGAGATGTGTGTTCTCTGTGACCACGGGAGTCCATGGGATGGAGGACATTCAGATAAAACTCAGGCCTGTCCTTTGAGAATACGGACACCTGGTTACCAGAGTCCAGAAGGAATGGCCATAACACCTACTTCCCTGATTGAGGTGCATTCTGCTTGGCTCCTTCTCATAGTGGCTTGTCATCTCCTCTGAGACCCCACGCCTGCCTCCCAGCCTTCCACGGCCTCAGCTGCCCCAGAAACCGCACACTCTCCTCTCTTCAGAGAAGCACAGACTGGAGTCTCCACCTATGCTAGCCCTGCCCTGCAGACCCTGCCCACCCAGGGAACTAGTAGCACCCCCTGAGGACTCTCTTGACTCTAGCTGTTATGAAGTTGCAGGCCTGGGTCCTTCCCTGAGGAGCCAATGGGGAGTTCTAAGTATCTACCTCTAGGTCAGTCATCATTTGCAAGCCATCTGTACCATGCAAGGTCCCCAGCGAAACACAGAGCCATAGGAAGGTCAAGCTCAGAGAACTTGCTCTCTCTCTCTAAAAGAATCACACTCAAGGGTTTTGCAATTAGCAGTACCACATCATTTAACCTTCTGTTGTGAGAGCTGATAAGAGTTAGCATTGTAGAGAACTGAGGGGTTGGGGGAGCCGCCATCCCATGAACAGCCAATAAGGAATCTCCCTCTGCTCTTACTCCCTCCTCCCTGGGGAGGTCCAGCATGGACTCAGGATGCCTTCCCAAAAGAAGACAGAGAATGCGAGCTGGGAGAGCCCTTCACCCCTTGCATTCAAACTTGGTAGAACAACTTTGAGGAACAGACAAATGATTCTAATAGAGTTGACCCCAGGCCTGCCCTGACCCCACGGCCCATCTGCAGTGGGGCTGATTATGACTAAAGACAAACCCATAGACAGCTGATAGAACCAGGCTTTACAGTGCTTTCAATGGCTGGATTTTAGAAGCAGATATTCCTAGGTGCCTCAGGGTGCACTTTAGCCTCCAACCTCTCATTAGGTAACAAATATTAACTTTGAACACCAACTGGGGACCAACTTCAACCCTATGAATGAGTACTTCCACTCTTACATTTCTCCCTAAGGATTGCAAATGTACCTTCCTCAACATTGTACAAGGATGTCCTGAGAAGTTGCCTTCCACAAAGCCCAGCCCTGGAAGAAACTCAGAACGCCATTGACATAGCAGTAGTGGCTGCACAACAGAGTACTATTCTCAAATGGCACTGAATTATCCATGTTGAAGGTGTTGAAATGGAGAATGTTCTGATATATATAGATAGATAGATATAGATATAGATATATGTAGATATATTTGTCATGACTAAAGAAATAGAGTGATAATGAGTATGAGGAGAAAGAAAATGTTCTAAAGCTAATTGTGGTAGAGCTTGTACAACTCGTCATGACATGATTGAGCCCATGAATTGCATGATATGTGGGGAATGTACCAATAAAAGCATGATGGGCAGAAGAGTGGGAAAATCCACCCACAGTTGTGTGTCCTTGCTAGGAGGCGTTGAGTGTGTTCCGACTCACAGCGGCCCACGGAGAGCAGAAGGAAATTGCCCTGTCACATCCTGTGCCGTCCTCACGGCTGCTGTGGGCAAGTTGGTTTCACGGTGTCAGTAACTCCGGCTCCACCCATATTCTAGACAGCTCTCCTTTCCTTCACCGACCCTCTACCAAACGTGATGTTCTCCTCCGGGGCTTGGTTCCTTCTGGTAACTGCTCAAGAGAGACGGTTCCTCCTCCTCAGTTCTCAGGAACCCTGTAGTCTTCCAAATGACCCCTTCATTTCTTGACATATTACAGAGCTCGGTTGCAGCACATCACCCAAGACATTCACCCTCTAGGTCAGGGATTCTCAACCTGTGGGCTGTGACCCCTTTGGGGGTCGAACGACCCTTTCACAGGGTCATATAAGACCATTGGAAAATACATAGATAGTTCACAATCTATAGTTACATATTGTTTTGTGATTAATCACTATGCTTTCATTTTGTTCAATTTGTAGCCATGAAAACATATCCTGCATATCAGATATTTACATGACAATTCATAACAGGAGCAAAATTTCAGCTATGAAGTAGCCCTGAAAATAACTTTATGTGTGGGGGTCATGACAACATGAGCAACTGCCTGAAAGGGTCATGGCATGAGAAAGGTTGAGAACCCCTGCTCTAGGTCCTGGTTGGGGTGTGGGGTTGAGCAGATTCAGCCTCGATGGAGTGAAAGTTTACTCTTCATCCAAGTAAAATGAGATCCATAACTTAGAACTCTGCTCCATTGATCATGAGGCTGATTTTCTGTCACCTCCTTTGGGCATGGTATCCAGAGGGCTCAGCCTCTGAATGACATCTGTTGTGTAAATCAGAGAGAGGGAGGAAAAGCCTCAGGGGCATGTATAGGCTACAGGCTGCAACCCTGGCTCAAACTTGGCTAGGAGCGTGAGGGCAGGCAGGGCTGTGCAGTGTTTCATTCTGCTGTACTTGGGGGCCCCTCTGGTTCAGGCTCAACAGCACCTCACAGCAGCAACAGCAGCAGTATAACATGAATAAGGATGTTGAATACAAAATATGCTGGCCTGCCCTGGGCCAGTGGTACTGCGGTGCCATCTCTTGGCCAGGAGAAGACGCACCATCCCATTTTTTCCTTCCCTGGCTTCTCACCCCAGGCCCACCGCTCACCTCCTCCTGGAACCCAGTGCTGGGCAAACTCACTGGGAGATAGCTGGGCCCCTCAAACCCAACACCCAAGATGAGCCCTGGGTGTAGGTATCCATGCCTGCACCCCGCCCCCCTCAGGTGGAATTGACGGTCCTGTGATACAAACGGGGATCATGCTCAGCTGCTCTTAAACCTAAAGCACCGATGTCCAAGTGCACCCAGAGGTGCCTCCAAGGTTGGGTCTGGGGGTCCACTTCTGAGGAGCCCCCCAGAAACCGCAGGGAGGACTCTGCTGCGACCTACGGGGGTGCTGTCGGTGAGCTGGCTGGCTGGGTGAGGAGTGGCTGTGGGTGGTCATTGTTGCTGCTGCCACCATTGCCGTCCTTCTTGTCGTGGTGGTGAGTGCTGCTCACTCAGTCTGACACAGAGACCCTGCTGCCCCACAGGGGAACACCGTCAGGTCCTGCTCCACGCTCACGTGTGGGGTTCACGTGTCTGAGCCCATTGTGGTAGCCACTGTGTCTGTTTCTCTGGTCAGGCCTTCCTCTTTCTCACGGTCCCTCTGGTTTACCAAGGGAGACGTCCTTCTCCAGGGGCTGGAGTCTGCTGACGACATGTCCAAGTAGGTGAGGTGAAGTCCCCCAGCCTCACTTCTCAGGAGCACGCTGGCTGGTTCTTTCAGGACAGATGTGCCCTCTGCATTCAATACTCTTTGCCAACACCATAGTTCAAAGGTCTCAAGTCACCTCTGGGCTTCCTACATCATTGCCCAGAGTTTGAATGCACGTGACTGAGACCATGGAAAAGGTCATGATATTGGTCAGGTGCACCTCAGTCCTCAAAGTGACATCTTCTTTTTTCCTAGGTCCTTCAAGGCCGTTTGTGCCTCCGACTTACCCAGGGCAGCACAGAGACTGCTGTCTTGTCCTCTCTTTCCATGGGTGGTGATGGACCATGGCAATATGTCTGATCGGCCACCAGTGTTTCTTCCTGGAAACTTGTCCAGGGGCACTGAACCCTGCATGCGAGCTCATGCCCCGGGACCTACAGGTCTGCAGTGGGACCTGCTCCTCCTGACACAGGTGGATCCTGGGAACAGACAAACCCTCAGCATGAGTGCCCTATGTTTAATATCACAGACCGAGCTCATCAGGCTCAAAGAGGCCTACCTTCACGATGCTGTCTTTTTCTGTTTCACAAGGGCTCCCATCTTGTTCGTAGCTGGGGCCAAAGTGCTGGTTATGTTCAAGATACGGACTACTGAGTAACTGGCAAGCATGTCCTTTTGGCCCTGGCAACTGCTATGAGGACTAGCAAGCGCCCAGGGCATCTTGCTTCGCCACCCTGTGCAGCTGAAGAGACCCTGCTGGAAACCTCTTCACATGCATGGACAGAAGTGAACAGAAGGAAACAACAATATGCAGTCAAAGGACACCAGGACACATGTGACTCCTGGTGACTATCAGTCAACTGCTCCCAGGGACTCCAGGGGCTGGGGCTTAGAAGTCAGCGACCAGCTCTCTCTTCTGGGTTGACACAAACCTCCATCCCTTCCACAAGCTACTGAGTGTCTCCCACTCTGTACCTTCCAGAATCTCTTTCAAGGGAGACCTCATGGGCCAGGATCCAAGGACACCCTCTTGTCACCCCAAAGTACTGACTGCTACTCCTGCTCAGACTCATTGGGAACTAGACATGATGACCACATAATGTATGACCTGTGACCTTCCTGTACTTATAGAGCTGAGCCTGGGACAGGAGCTGACTGCGTGGGCAGTGACACAGAGTGGGGCACGAGACACTCCTGAGACAAAGGGCACAGCTAAGGGTTACATGTATGAAATTCGCTGGCGTGTCTTCTAACAGTGTTCATGCACTTCCCAGGTATGGGCTTACTCAGCACGACTCAGAGAATGACTCAGCGTGACTCCTGTGAGAATTGATGTTCGTATGAACTTACGAACCTGCTCATTATGACTCCTGCGACTCTTTATGTTACATGTATGAACTTACTCAGCACGACTCCTGTGAGCATTGAGGCGTGCTGCACATGTGAACACACAGAATGACTTGGGGAGCATTTTTTGCTACACATGAATTTACCTAGCATGACGCTTGTGAAGATTGATGTAGGTTCCATGTATAAAGTTATTCAGCATGACTCCTATGAACATTAGTGGATATTACCTGAATGATATTACTCAGCATGACTCCTGTGAGCTGTGAAGCGTGTTACCTTACTCAGCATGGCTCTTGCCAACATGAGTGCATGTTACACATGGAAGCATACTCAGCATGACCCTTGTGAGCATTGATGCATGTTATATGTATGATCTTACTCAACA
Source organism: Nesogale talazaci (assembly GCA_004026705.1). Taxonomy (NCBI): domain Eukaryota; kingdom Metazoa; phylum Chordata; class Mammalia; order Afrosoricida; family Tenrecidae; genus Nesogale; species Nesogale talazaci. The sequence goes on from PVJH01035929.1 coordinate 13,497, forward strand.
CAATTCCTGTGAGTTTGACGCATGTTACCTGATTTTCACATGCCTCTTGTGAGCTCTAAGGCATGGGACATGTATGCACTGACTCAGAATTACTTCTGGGAAGCTCTGCTTGGGGTCTGCCACCACCCGTCACTTCCTGAGCAGCAGGTTTGTGCTCAGGGCAGCTGTGACTCTGCAGGGCTGTGCCCTTACTGCTGGCACACAGGAACATGGCCGTGTCTTCTGGCTCCAGGGCGCTCAGAGTCAGCTCTGAGCTGTCGTTCTTGAACTGCTGGCCTGAGAAGCGGCCTGAGATGTTGCCCTTTTCTGACTCCTGCCCCTTGTAGTACCGGAAGAGGAACTTGAGGCCTTGTCCCTGGACCTGCTGGTACCAGTACACATACGTGTGCCCAGAGCTGGGTGTACAGCTCAGGATAGCCTGCTTGCCTCGTGTTTTGATCAAACGTCTTGGGGTCTGAGTGACTTCCAAGTTGACTGGGCCTGTAAGGGAGGAGACGGGTGCTGGGGTGGGCACAACAGGGACCTCACGGTGCCCAGAGCCCACAGAGTCATTCCTACTGTCTTCTGGCCTCACCTGTCCCCAGAAGGTAGAAGACCACCCAGAAGAGGACCCCGGGGCCCATGGTGCGGCTGATATGAATGGCCTCTCTCTGTGAGTGGTGTCTCCCTGTGGGCGGTCTGCCATCCCTTCCTGGACCTGGCAGCCCTTCTCTGGTTGGCTGGAAGGCTGTGATGTCACCACACTGCAGTTTCTTTTCCTGAGGACACCCGCCTCATGTGCCAACCCCATGCCTGCCCAGCTGGTCCAGAACCCCAGGCTTCCTGCAGAGTATGTTTAGAGTCCTTCCTGCAAGTGCCTGAACCCCTTTGCTCTATCTCTCTGCCTGGTCCCTGCAGGGCCCCCAGGAAACCCACAACCACCCCCTTCCCTCCCAGAACTTGGAGTCTCTTAACGACAGAATTTCCCGTCTACTCAGGACAAACACCTGCAGACAAGCCCCTCAGCCTTTCCTGGGGTCCCAGAGTGCTCCCCTGAGCGCTGAAGCCTCTGCTGCCCACAGTAGCCACAGCTCTGGGGGATTCTGGGGCTCTGTGTTCCCACAGAACCCTCATGTACCTCCGGATGCAACCCAAGCGGCACCCAACACCCCAATCTACAGACTGCTGACTGCAGTCCACCCACAGTGTTCCAGAGGGCTTCAGAGTCAGTGAATCTTCACAGCACCTCACAGTCTCAGCTTTCTGCCTCAGGTCACCTGGTGGGTTTGAACCACTGCCCTCTCTCTCCTGCCATCGAGTTGGTGCAAACTCAGTGACCCTACAGGACAGGGTAGCACTCCCCTGTGAGTCTCCGAGACCACTCTCTTTATGGGAGTAGAAACCCTGTCTTTCTCCTTTGGAGCTGCTGACCCCTCAGATCAGAGCCCAATGTGGGCCCCTTGCGGTCAGCAATCCAACGGTGACCCGAACAGCACCACGAGGGCTCCTTTCCAAATCCTCCCACCCCCTCCATGAAACCAAACCAACAGAAACAGAGGCCATAGCGCCGTGTCTGACTCTGGGTAACCATGTGGACAGAGGAGAAGTGGCCCACAGGGTGCCAGAAGCTGGAGTCTTTCAGAAGCAGGCTGCCTCTTCTTCCTCTCCTGGAGCAGCTGGTGAGTTTGACACTGTGACCTTTGGGAGTTGCCTGCTTAACCACTGCATCACCAGGGCTGCTGGCAAGAGTCCCGAGGGGTGTTTAGCTGAAGGCACATCTCTCCCTCTTACCTGCTATTTCTGTACTTCCCAGGGGGCTCAAGGAGAGACAAGGAAAACACAGCGATCACTCAGTCCAGCCTCGGCTGACTTGGGGTTCAGCCGCGCAAGTCCTTGGCTCCATTCCACGGGGAAATGAGAATTCCAATGGATTGATGAAGAAAAAGGGACCTTCAGGTCCCAACTGTGCTGGGAGAGGGCTGGGGCTGTGGGACACATAGCGTGGCCCCCTCCACATGGATTCTCAGGGAGTCCCTGGGGATGAATAACTAAAGAAGACCTCACTTCCTGAGGCCCACCCACCACGGGACTCAGTGCCAGCTGCCAGCTCGTCCACCACCCCAAACACAGGCAAGTGCACGCACCTCACTGTGCCTGCTGCCTGGAATTCTCCATCACCTTCCTCCTTTCTCCAGAAACCCTCCCTAGGCCTCTGGCCATGTGCACATTTCCTGGAGAACTCTGAGCCCGGGCACATGCGCAGCTGCTTGTTCTCCATCAGAACTAGATTACAGAGCAGAAATCTTTCCCCAAACAGTGACCTCCAGAAGCAGGATGTTTATGCGGGCTGCTGATTGTTGTAAAGCAAAATGAGTGGTCATAATTTATAAATACATTAATAATATTGAAAAAATCCATAGTATCATCTGCTCCTCTCAGACATAGGTAAACTATCCTGGAGCATATGCCTTTCAAACTATGAGGATTCAACATCCTTTGGTAAAATGCTCTAAAACTTACTGTTTCCAATAACTATGAAGAACAATTTCCCGTCTCATGATACCTGTTTATTCCATTCAGTTAAATGAGTTAGAGCTCACACTTACCAAAAATTCATGGAGATGCGACACCCTTCTCAAAATATCCTTTGGTTCCCATGGAAGCTTCTATTCCTCCAGCCTGCTGTAACCTGACCAGGTCACCACCTGGCCTTGGAGCTAAGTCCTTCTTTGACTCCCTCAACATCATCCACACAGCCGCTTGCATCCAGGATTGGTGAGTGAGGTAGACGGTGTAAGTTGTAATTGAGGGATAAGACACAGACCACAGCTGTTCTCTACGTTCCCCCAACTCTTACTTAGTGACTCCCTTTTCCAGACTTCCCTAGAAATCTCCACATTCTGCAATCTGCAAGATATAGAGCCACATCCTGGGGCTCCCTTTACTTACATTAAACCATCCTTATTAATATAACACCCCTTATCAATATTCCCCAGCTACTAAGCCACTCACAGACCATTCTCCTGCCTGTAAATTCAAGGAGGATGGATTCTTCCTTCTTGAGGGAGCTCATTTGTATTCACATAGGGTCTTTGTGGATTAAATGGTCCGTTGTTATTTGCAAGCGTGACGGCAGTATACATAGGGTCCTCTTTGGTCTTTTTTATATGGTTATTTTGAACACGTTGACCTTCAAAATGGAGTCAGCGGGAGCTTTGTCTCCAAAGTGTGGGGAGGTTGCTTCATCTGAAAAAGCTGCAGTTGAAGTGCTGTGGTTCTTAAAGGCTAGCACCTCTTTCTCCTTGGTGGCCGAGAAGGTTGAAGCACAGAGCTCTAGCCAGGGTAAGTAAGGGTTATGTGGGCTGCATTTGTCTTGGGGTGAAGCTGATAATAGGTCGTCAAAGGACACAGCCACCCTCTGTGACACCATGACGGAGCCCCCAACTAAACTCACTGCCATCGGGTTGATGGCGACTCACAGCGACTCTGTGAGACAGGGTGGGTTTCCGACACTCTGACTCTTGACTGGAGCAGAAAGCCTCTCTTTCTCCCTTGGAGCTGGCTGGTCGTCTCGAACTGCCGACCTTGCAGCCAGCAACCACACATGTAAGCACTACGCCACAGCTGCCCGTGAACGCTGTGAGTCCCTCAGCAGCATCTAAATGAAGGCATATCATCTGAACGAGGCCCCTTTGTACAGAAAATTTGTATCTGTGATCAATTTTCTTGTGGATAGTGTGAGGTAGGGATCTTATTTCATTCGTTTCTGTAAGTGAATATCCTACTGTATGGGTTGCATTGGCCAGAGAGACTGCTTCCTCCCATGGTGGCATGGGCTTTAACACCAGCTGCCCACAGACTAATGGAGTCAGAGTGGGTGTAGAGGATTTCTGAAATGGAGGGGAGCATGCCCCAGCACAGCAAGGAGCAGCAGCTCTTCAATTTGATTTTATGCTACGCCAGCGCTCTTCCTCTCTCCCCCACTCCTCTTCTCCCCAAGGGCTCACCACCACCTAGCAGGAATCCTCTCTCTTCCCTGTGCAGACCTCCTCCTCTGTAGTCACTTCTTCCACTGATTCTGTCCTTTCTGGCACCTTGCCTATGTGATGCTTACATGTCTGATCTGACAAGAGGGGGACGGTAAGGAGCATATTAAAAGTCATACAGATGTCAACACCCTCACATGTTGTCACGACCTGGTACCTGGTAGTTTGAGGTCAGGATGGAAGCTTCCGTGCATTACCAAGGTCTACCCTCGAAAACCATGCACTGCCACTTCTGCCAGATTCCACTGGCCCCACAGGTGCAACCCTAATGCATGGGGTGCTGGGAGAGGAGGGAGCACTCCACACAGTGTGGACACAGGAGGCCAGGCATCACTCACGGCAGCAGCAGAGAGGGCATTGTATAAGTGCCAACGTCACGATGACTTGATCTGAGGTGGAGTGTGAGGTAGATGCACCTCGGGAAGCGGGATTCTGCTGGAGAGAGAGAAGCAGACGCCCACGGAATGGGAAGCCCCCAAATGAGTGCTCATCTCAACCAAGTTGATTCTGATTCCCATCAAGCCTGTAGGATGGAGTAGAACCGCCCCTGTGAGTTTCTGAAACTGTAAATCTTTACAGGAGAGAACAGTCTCATGTTCTTGCAGTGGAGCAGCTCCTGGGCCTGAACTGCTGGCCTTGTGGTTAGCAGCCCAATTTGCAATCCACCACCAGCAACTTCACTCTCATCTTGCTTTTCTGCAGTGATTAGAATGAGAGATTTTTCTCTTCGAGGACCGGAAATGCCCTTGAATTATGGGTACTGTAGACTGCCAATGTTGTTGTCGCTGTTAGGTGATTGTGTTAGGCCGGATGGACTAGAAAAACAAACCTGGTGACATTCAGATATGTGCAAGAGAGTTTTGTATAAGAAGGAATTATCCATCAATAAAACATCGCAGCCCAGGCCAACTCAAGTCCATGAGTCCATAAAGTCCCTCTTCATGAAGCCACACACAACGATGCAGAATGCAGGAAGATGACTAGCTGGTGGGTGCAAAGTGGTGTGGACCCAATGGCAGTGGATGCCTCTCCAGGGCTCATGCAGGGCTCCACACGTGGCATCAACAGGAAGGCGAAGACAGAAAGAGAGAGGAGTCTGCATCCAGGAGACATTTATCTCAGTGGCACCTTCAAATGAGGTCATCGAGCTGAGACCTAACTGACAGGCTAACCTCCTTGTCGGCACCCAAGACCTCACTATCCCAGTGATGCGGACTCAGTCCCTACTCACAGCGACCTTATGCACAACAAACTGAAACACTGCTGCCCACTCCAGCCGCCATCCTCACAATTGTTCTCATATTTGATTCTGTCGACACACCACTGTGCCAACCCCTTATACGGAACGTCTTCCTCTTTTATACTGCCCCTCTGTCAAGTGCAATGCTCCAGGAACTGGTCCCTCCTGATGACAAGGCCAAAGCAAGTGAGACAAAGTCTCCCCATTCTTGCCTCGAAGGAATGTTCTGGCTACGTTTTTTTCAAGACAGATTGGTTGGTTCTTTGGGCAGTTCGTCATACATTCATTAGTCTTCACCAGCGCCACCTTTCAGATGCAATGATTCTTCTTTGATCTTCCTTATGCAATGCCCAACTTTCACATGCACGAGGCCATTGGAAGTGCCCTGGCTTGGGTCAGGCCCAACCTCAGTCCTCAAAGCCACCTCCTTGCTTTTCAGTACTCAGAAGAGTTCTTGTGCTTCAAATTCACTGCTCTTTTGTTTGTTTTCATCA
>PVJH01035930.1:0-19249 GCA_004026705.1 Nesogale talazaci
TAAGTGGTTGAGTGCAGGACTGTGGCCCGTGGGCTTGGTGGTTCAAATCCAGCGGCAGCTCTCAGGAGAGGCACTGGGTAGCACCCATGACAGCCAGAGGCAGTGATGCCCACAAAAAGAAAAAAAAAAAACTAGATGCAAAACAAAACATTTGCTTCAAAATATCAAAATAGAATCATTTCACCCTGTAGTTTTATACCTATGCAAGCTACCAAATTTCTGAGGGGTTAAAAACAAAGCATCCTTTTTTTTTTTAAAGCATTTTTAGTCTTTTGGTGACTCAAAAGTTGGCACGTGGACATTTGCTCAAAATGATACTGTTAAGCATCTAAAACCAAAAGGCAAGAAGACAGTGACCCAGGAAATGCATCTAACAGGGGATCTTTTTTTCTCCAGGATTAATAGAATCCACAAGATGAATGCAAGAGCTATCTGAGGAGATAAATAACTGCTTTAATGATCTAGCAGCTCTGAGGTGGAGGGAGAAGAGTGGGAACTATAGATGGTGCAGTTGATTAAATGGTGGACTGCTACAAGAAAGGTCTCCTTACAACCATGCCTGCTCCACAGGACCAAGCTGAGGCAGTCTGTTTCCGCAGAGCCTTGGACCCTGAGGAGCCGTTGATTCTGTCTCCTCGTGTCATTCTGGGTCAGCATGGTCTACATGCCCGTGGGTTGGGTCTGGGGTAAAGGAATTGTGCTAAGGCATCCTCTCTTAGTACTACAGTTATGGATGAAACGTTAAAAGACAACATCATCCTTAACGATCACCAATCCCGTACATTCGCTCCCTGCTTTATCATCCTTTATTTGACATGGCTGTTTATGACAGGCTTCAGTAAAATTCTTCTTAATGGTTATCTAGGTTGGAGTAGGGAATTTAATGTGTTTCATTTTCTGAAGAAGAAATAATATTTAACTGGTTTGAAGGGAAAAATATATCAAGCCAAGTTTTAAAAATCACTACATGGCGTAGTGGTTGTGCACGGGACTGCGGCCCACTGGGATGGAGGTTCAATTCCAGCAGTGGAGCTGGGCCTCCTACTCCCACCATCGGAGAGCAGTGATGCCCAAAAAACAAAAACAAAAACAAAAACAAAAAAAATCACTACATAAAGTCAAGTTGTATGGGGGAGGGGAAAAGGGGAGGGAGGGGAAATATGGGGAACTGGTACTGGGGGCCTAAGAGGATGTTTTGAGAGTGATGATGACAACAAGTGTATAAATGTGGTCTGCATACAATTGACTTATGTATTGATCATGATGGATTTGTATGAGCCCCCAATAAAGTTGATTTATTTTTTGAAAGGGGCAGAAGGTGAAAGAGGAGCTTATACCAGGAGCTCAAGTAGAAAACATTTGGACGTGAAAATGGCAACATGTGTACAAATATGCTTGATATAGGCTGAGCCCTGGTGGCATAAGTGGTTCAGTGCAGGACTGTGACCTGCAGGCTTGGTGGTTCAATGCCAGCCTCGGCTCTCAGAAGCAGTGCTGGGTAGCTCCCACAACCACCAGAGGACAGTGATGCCCCTCAAAAAAACTGAAACCAAAACCAAAAACAAATATGCTTTATACAAATGATGTATGGAATGTAGACCTGTAAGAGCCCTCGATAAAAAATCACTGAGGGGAAAAATAAAGTCAAGTTGTTAGGTGCCTCTGCGTTGGTTCAAACTCATAGTCACCAAATGTACAAGTGATAAACACACTGCCTGGTCCTGCACCATCATCACAATTATTATGTATGAGCCCATTGTTGTAGCCCTATGGTCAATCCATAATCGAAGGTCTTCCTCTTTTTCAGTGACACTACTAAACATAGTATCCTTCTCCAGGCACTCCCTCCTGATAAAAAGTCCAAAGTACATAAAGTGAAGAATCAACACCCTCAGTTATAAAGAATATTCTGGCCATACATCCTCCATGACAGATTTGTGTAGGCTATTTTAAATTATGAAACACTCTATATGTCTTCATATAGAAACGTCAGCTTTGCTTCTCTAGTGAACCAAGCATTCATTCAGTCCGAATGCTGACGTTGTAGCGTAAAAGACTCTTTACATTAGGGAAATTTGTTGCACAACAGAATTGAGAAGCAAGGTGTCTGGCCCAAGGCAGGGTATTTTTCAATGGCCTCATATGCATGTGAAAGTTGGACATGGAATAAAGAAGACTGAAGAAGAACTGATGCATTAGAATTATGGTGCTGGAGAAGCATATTGAAAGTGTCATGGATTGCTCAAAGGCAGACCGATGGAAGAAGGGTGGCCAGAGTGCTCCTTAGAGGCAAAGATAGGAAGACTTCATCTTCTGTACAGAAGAGACCGTTCCTGGAGAAGAGCACCACGTTTGGTAGAGGTGAAAGAGGAGCTTATACCAGGAGCTCAAGTAGAAAACATTTGGACGTGAAAATGGCAACAGCGAAGGAGAAGAAGGCCCTCAAGGGAATGGATTGACTCTGTGGTTGCTATGGATCATAACTGTCTCCATGGCACCTAGCAACAACAATAAACCACGCCCAGGAAACATGGCTTGGGTCAGAAGCACCTTAGTTCTCAACATGACATCGCTCTAATGCTTTAAGGGGGTCTTTTGCCACAGATTTGTCCAATGCACTGTCATTTGATTTCTTCACTGCTGCTTTCATGAGCATTGACTATGGATCCAAGTAAAATAAAATCATTGACAGCCCCAGTTTTTCTCTGTTTTTCAAATGTTGCCATTGATCATGTTAAAAGGACAATTGTTTTCTTTCAATTGAGTTGGAATCCATACTGAACACTGCATTTGAATGTCTTGAGCAAATGCCTCAAAATTATAGAATTCTTTATTAAACAAAAATATCAAATGTGAAGTGATGGTTTATCCACAGATCTTGCAAGTAGCTTTATACACTTCTGAAAGCAGTGTTTCCATCTCTTGGACCCTTTTCTGAATAAGTCTGTGCTCTTCAATTGACACCACACCAAAATGGCAATATTGGTACTCTCAAGGGACTTAGATCAGGTTCTTCTTAAATGTTCTTTGAATTTGGGGAATACAAAGAAGCCTGAAGCACATGATCAGGGCTATAGGATGGCTGGGTTAAGGTTGCCCAGTGACATTCTTGTAGGACAGTTCTTGTACCCTTGAAGAAAAATGATTAGATTATATAGTGCACTATATAATCCACTATATAATGTACTATATAAAATGATTAGATTATATAGTGCACTATATAATCCAAGGCACTATATAATCTATATACTTGAGTACAAGCCAAGTTTTCTGAGCTGACATTTCTGCCCTGAATTTGATTGGCCCATCAGATCCCCTCAGAAACCACAGTTTTTATTAAGCTTTCTTCTTAGTGTTTTTTGATACCCTAATGAAAGTAAGGCAAGTGTATTCCTGAGATAACTTGTCTATAAGCACCCATTAATCATAGTGACATATATAAACACATTTTGTTTGAAATAAACTTATAAGTATAAACTTGTACCTGAATAACAATAGTCTTTTACTAACCCTTGGCTGAATCTTTAAAGAAAGTGCATTTTAAATGGAGAAGTAAGCTTAACAAAAATAAAGGGCCATAAATATGATCTTTATAGTTCATATGTACATAGTCATGTCAGGTGTTTAGTGAGCAGTTTGGAACACAGCAAGCACAAGGGTAGAAATGGGGAATATGAAAGAAAAAAATTTAACAAGTGATCCTGAGTTATCTGCAACCCTTCATAGTAGAAAAAGCATAGAGACACGGAACTGCTTGAATTATAATCTTTGTAAACTCCTTTTAGTTCCTAAGGATCCATGGTAGTTTATTAGTTAGACTGCAGACTATTCTCAAGAGAAAGTCATGCCCACACAGAGATCTCATTGGCTATCTCCAGATTGATGGGCTAGACTCCACCCCTATATTCTTTTATTTTCACCCCTACATTCTTAATCCTCAAATTGACACCAGATTAGCTGTCACAATACATTATCCATTGTGTCAAGCACATTTGTACATATATTCCCATTATAATTTTCACAACATTTTCTTTCAACTTGAATCCTTGGTATCAGCTCATTTCCCCCTCCTCACCCTTCCTCCCTCATGAATTTAGTTGTCAAAGTACTCCTGATGGCAGTTCCTTTATATCAGGCTGCTAACCACCATGTTGGTAGTTTGAATCTATAAGGTCAGTGGTTCAAACCAACCAATTGGTCCTCAGGTGAAAGATGAAACCTTTAGCTCCTAATGATTTTGAGGCTTAGGAACCAAAAGAGGACAGTTCTATTCTGTCCTAAAGGGTCACTGTGATTCAGAATCAACTAAATGGCAGGTAGGTGAATTTGGTTCTTTTTTTTTTTTAATCATTTTATTGGGGGCTTGTGCAGTTCATGCCACAGTCCATACATGTGTTAGAGTAGGCTACAGAAACAAATTTATAAACACTCATAGGTATATGCGAAAGAGTTTTATATACAAGAGCAACAATACATTAAGAAAAAATCCTAGCCCAGTCCAGTCCAACGTCATAAGTCTGATACTAGCCCATATGTTTGATACCAATCCATAAATCCTTTTTCAGATTCATGAAGCACATACAATGGCACCAGGACAATCAAAGGCCAGTGGGTGCAGAGTCTTGTGTATCCAGTGACGTTGTAAGCATCTCAGCACTGGCAAGGGCCTTTGGCTTCTCAAGCATCTCTGCGCCGGCAGGAATGTGTATGTGGCTTTTCTGGCTTCAGAGGTCTGGTTACCTCAGGGTAAATACATGTGGTTTCTCCTCTGGATGTCTCACAGGGAGCCCACCTTGTGTCTTGTCAGTAGAGTGACTCCAAGGTATTGAGCCCTGAGTTTCTCACCTCTAAGCAGGGAATACCGCCAGATTTCCCATAATTCTCAGGAGAAAGTCATCCCCACTCAGAGGTCTCATTGGCTATCTCCAGATTGATGGACTAGCCTCCACCCCTACACTCTTAATCCTCAAACTGACACCAGATTAGCTGACTGCCACAATACATTATCTATTGTGTCAAGAACATTTGTGCATGTGTACATTTGTACATACCAGCCACTCCACATAAGACAGATGAAGCGGTCTGCTGTTGGAAAGATCCAAAGCTTCAGAAACCACAGGGAACAGCTCTACTCTGCGAGTCAGAGTCCGCTCAGAGGCAGTGGGCTTTGCTTCTGTATTAAAGATGAAAATATTAAAATGTTTAGAAGTCAATGTAATCATGACAAATGTAATCATTTTTCATTAAAATGATACCAAATAAATATGCAATGAATAAGATACTAAGGGAGTCCTGGGGGTAGATAATCAAAGCACTTGGCAGTAATGGAGAGATGACTGGATTGAACCCATCAGCTGCTCCGTGGGATAAAGACATGGTGATCTGATTCTAAAAAAATGAGCAGGCTGCCTCTAGTTTTTCAATGCTTCCTACCACCCCCACCCCTACCTCCCACCCCCCCACTATCATGATCCCACTTCTACCTTACAAATCTGGCTAGACCAGAGGATGGACACTAACATAGATAGGAACTGGAAATACAGGGAATCCAGGACAGATGACCCCTTCAGGAGCAGTGATGAGAAGGGCCATAATGGGAGGGTGGGGTGGAAAGTGGGAACCAATCACAAGAATCTACATATAACCCCCTTCCTGGGGAACAGACAACAGAAAAGTGACTAAAGGGAGACGTCAGACTGGGCAAGACATAACAAAATAATGATACCAATTTATAAATTATCAAGGGTTCATGAGGACAGGGGTGTGGGGAGGGAGAGGTAAAATTGAGATGTTGATACCAAGGGCTCCAGTACAAAGGAAATGTTTTGAGGGCAACAAATGTATAAATGTGCTTGACACAATGAATAGATGTGTGGATTGTGATAAGAGTTGTATGAGCTACTAATAAAATGATTTAAAAATATATGCAGTCTGGAGCATGATAGTGGGGGAAAAAAGGAAAGTAAAAGGCAATAAAGGACAAAACTAGGAGGCAAAGGGCATTTATAGAGGTCTAAATACAGGCATATACATATGTAAATATATTTATGTATGATGATGGGGAAATAGATTTACGTACAAACATTTATAGGTTTAGTATTAAGGTAGCAGATGGACATTGGACCTCTACTCAAGTACTCCCTCAATGGAAAAACACTTTGTTCTATTAAACTGGCATTCCATGCTGCTCACCTTCCCAACATGATCACTGAAGGCAAAATGGGTGCAAAAGCAAAAGTGGTGAAGAAAGCTGATAGTGCCTGGCTATCAAAAGATATAGCATCAGGGGTCTTAAAGGCTTGAAGATAAACAAGAGCCATCTGGTTGAGAAGCAACAAAATCACATGGAAGAAGCACACCAGCCTGTGTGATCATGAGCTGTCAATGGGACAGGTATCAGGTATCAAAGAAGCAAAAATCATGTCCTTGTGCATGAGGGGGTGTTCAGAGTGGGATTCCACTGCCCATCTGTAAGCAACTGGACATCCCCTTACAGAAGAGTCGCAAGTAGGAGATGTGTCAGTCAGGGTGCAGTGTAGCCTGGACGAAACATACAACTTTCTTGTATTGCTTCCTCCCCTCCATTATCATGATCCCAACTGTACCTTACAACCCTCACTAGACCAGAGGATGTACACTGGTACAGAGAGAAAGTGGAAACACAGGGAATCCAGGACAGATAAACCCCTGAGGACCAGGATGAGAGTTGTGATACCAGGAGGGCGGAGGGATGATGGGGTAGAGAGGGGGGACTGATCACCATGATCTATATCAGCAGTTCTCAACCTGTGGGTCATGACCCATTTGGGGGTCGCTCAATTCATAACAGCAGCAAAATTGCAGTGAGGAAGTAGCAACAAAATAGCTTTATGGTTGGGGGGTCACCACAACATGATGAACTGTATTAAAGAGTCACAGTGTTAGAGAGGTTGAGAACCACTGATCTACATATAACCCCTCCCTGGGGCACAGATAAAAGAAAAGTAAGTGAAGGGAGACATAGGTCAGTGACAAGACATGGAAAAATATTAATGATCAAGCGTTCAGGGGCCTAAGTAGAGAAGGATGTTTTGAGAGTGATGATGGCAACAAATGTGCAACTGTGGTCTGCATGCAATTGACGTATGTACTGATCGTGATGGGAGTTGTATGAGCCCCCAATAAAATGATTTATAAAAAATTATCAAGGCTTCATGAGGGAGGGAGGGAGGGAGGGGCAAAAATGAGAAGCTGATACCCAGGGCTCAAGTAGAAAGACATAATACATGAATAGATGGATTGTGATAAGAATTTCATGAGCCCCCAATAAAATGGTTTTATAAAAAAATGTGCAGCCTTGGGAACTCTATGAGTTGGAATCAATACAAAATTTGGCTGATTTTTAATGATACCTTGTGTATATGAGGTGGTTTTTGCTGTGCTGCTTTAATTTAACTTTTTATGATGATTTAGGTCAAAGTTTCGTAAATGGTGGTCACTATGGGGTTGCGTGACGGAATGTGGGGAGTCACAGAAAGCTTAGCCGCAGCAAAAGTTTTCTGAACGCTCAATGACCAAAAATAAATGGAGAATCCCATGTGCGATGAACCCGACGTGTTTCTGGCAGTGCTTCCCTATGTTGCAAATTTCTTGAGAGAAAGGGATTGTGATGGGAAAAGTTTAAAAATCAAAGGGAAACTTGGCAGAGAAAACCATGAGTTTTACATTTAGCGATTTACACACACTTTGTTTCATCTCATCCATGGCACTCTTCTAAATGTACCATTCCTCCTTCCTTCCTACTCCTCTGTACTAGGTCCTCTGTATATGGTCCTCACGGGGGGCGGGGGGGGGGCGGGGAAATGCTGCTCCTTTGAGTCTTTAAGTGGTTAATTATTCTAACATGAAGGTGAGTTCAGTTGTAAACTTGAAGGGTGACTAAGGTTCATCTTGGGGGTCACCAGTGTCTGTCTGACCAATAAGCTCAGTCCCCTTTATGGTACTGACTTTTGTTCATTTTTCTCCCACTCAATCTAGGATGTGTATATAGGATTTTGCTGTTCAATGTTGCCTGATTTTATCCCAACACTCAGATAAACACTTAAAACCTTTGAAATGCTGCCCCATAGATTTTCAAGGAACTCTAGTGTGTTAGGCTGGGTTGGCTAAAGAAACAAACCCAGTCACACTCATATATGGTTCAGAGAAAGCTTTGTGTCAAAACATAACTATATAGCAATTAAACATCGCAGCCCAGTCCAGATAAAAGCCGTAAGTCTGTTATTGTAAGATGATGTAGACACTGCCTCTTATCTTATATTTCATATGGGTTCGAGAGGGTATGATTTGCAGGAGAAAGTTTATATGTAAAAGGGATAGCCAAGATTAAGTCACAGAAGTCCCTGCAATATAGATACTCCAGGGGTTCAATTTTTATTCGGAGCAGGCTTAAATACATTTCCTGTGTGCAGCCTGCAGGTTTTACACAAAGAGACAGTTCACAATTCGAAGGTTTACAAAGAAGCAAGTTATTCAAAGATAGGAGGGAAGGAGCAGGCCAGGAACATGAAGTAACTGATAAGTTTGCAGACTGCAGCTTTAATTAGGGAACAGGAGGCAAGTGTCTGTTTATCTCAGGCAGCGAGACAGGCTAGTCTTTCTTAAACAGCTCCCATGACTGAGCCATCAGCATTCTCCATGAGCCACAAATGGTGGCTGTTTGTCTAAGGAGCAAACAATTCCCTGCCCCCTGCCCCTGCCATGATGTTAGTCCATAAGTCTGATACTAGTCCATAAGTCTCTTCTAGACTCATGCGACAGCATACAATGATGCAGAATGCAGGAACATCACAGCCCGGTGGGTGTAAAGTCGTGTGGATCCAAGGGCAGTGGAAACTTCACGGGGCTCTGGCAGGTCTCAGAGGGGATTGCCAGCAGAAAGGTTAAAAGCAGACAAAGAAGAGTAGCTTCCCAGGTCCCTTATTATGAGAAGGCCATGCCCACAAAGAACGACCACCAAACTGTGACCTGATCGACAGGCTAAACTCCACACCTACATTTTTATAATAGGAGTAACACACACACACACACACACACACACAAACCAACAGAATTTTTTGTTTTCACAGTTATGTATTGATTTTTTAAAAAACAAAACAGCCGTATCACCTTCAAAATACTCTCCATTACACTTAATACATTTGTCAAGTCTGTGATTCTATTCTTGGGAACATTTTCAAACTCACCTGAATGGATGGCTGACAGCACTTCTCTTGTTTGTTTTTTTCTTCACCTCTTCTTCGCTATGTCCTTTCACATTCCTCTTCATTCTCAGAAACAAAAGAAGTCACATGGAGTGAGGTCAGATGAGTAACATGCATGAGGCAAGAGCGACATGCTGTTTTTTTGTCCCAAACTGGCACACTGAGATGCCTGTGTGAGTGCATGCATTGTCATGGTAGCCAAACCAGTCCCCCGTCTACCACACATCAGGCCTTTTATGTCACACACGGATACACAATCTTTCCAGAAACACTAAATGGAAAGCTTGACTAACAGTCTGGGCTGGGGGAACAAACTCCAAATGCAGCACTAGTTGACATTTTCATCCATTTGAAAAGTTGACAGAGGTCCAGAACAAGGTTTGTCAATCAACGTTTCACCTTTTTTGAAATGAGAAAAACACTTGAGTACTTGAGTTTTTCCCAGAGCCCTGTCCTTGTAAGCTGTGATGTTCAACAGCACAGCAGTTTCTGTGGCATTTTTTTCCTGAACAGAAAACAAAATTTCAAGTCCACATGCTGCTTTCTTAAATCTACCATCACAAAAATGAGGTTCTAGTGAAACTGCTTTTACAAAAAACATTCACTGAGAACAAAGAGAACCTTCCCAGGCAATGCCACTGGGTGCACTAACTCAGAGCGAGTTGCTTGATGCTCGCCTAGTGGGAAAGATGCGTAATATGAAAGTTCCCCTCCATCCAGCGCAAATCCAGTTTTTTTTGGGGGGGTGTCTCCTTGTATATCTTCAAGTTAACTTGAAATTATGTAACTACCACACTATGTGGCACAAAAATTAAGAGCTTTGTTCTAATTGAAAGGTTCAAGTTCATACAGTAACTTCAAAAGAGAAAAACCAGGCAATTTGCTCCCGCACATATTACAACAAAGAAAATCCCATACAGCAGTTCTTCTCTGTCACATGGGTCTCCATGAACTGAAAATCAATTCAACCATACCTAACAAGTTAGAGAGTTTGATGGTACTACAAGCATGACAATGCCTATTTCTCCCTCGTACACATTTTTGTCTTTGTGTCATTCATTCAACTGATGTCATAGAACCCTCTTAGCTTTTTTTAAGTGAATGATGACAGAATGCTTCCCTTTAGATTTCTCTCTCAATTTTAATTTCTGCTTGAAAGTGTTGATCATAAACAGAACCCCAAGATTTTCCTGTGTTAGTTATAATCTCTTTTACTCATCTGAGTACTTTAAAAATTAGTTGCAAACTACAGTGAAAAGCCTCTGAAAATAATTGTCATCGTTTCTGAATGAAAGCTATTCAATAGAATAGATGCGAGACTAATGTGGGAAAGTTTGCTATTGACAAATTTCTGTTCGCCAAGTACCAGTTTCTCCCTAATTTCCTTATCAAAATTGACATGTTCAAAGTCATGGAAAATTACAGAAGACTTAGATTGGATCCAGAGCCCTGTCATTCACCTATAATGTGCTTTGAAGTGTTCATAGGGGAATTCCATTATCTTTAAATTCCATTTTCACACAAACTTTTTGAAGCCTTCTCTTATTTTTTTTTAAAATGCCCATCTGATTTGAATCCTAGCTTCCTTCTTTACAAGAGTATTGTCATTAGTTGTATTTCAGTCAATTCCAACTCTTGGCAACCAAGTGTGCAAAGAAGAACTGCCCCACCCGGTTTTCAAAACGGAAACCTTCGGAAGCAAATCACCAAATCTCCCTGTAGAGGGGCCTCTGGATGGGCTGCAAACACCACCATTCCTGGTAGCACTCCAGGTCTTCCCTGTCGGCACCACCCCAAGCACACTGCTATGAGTCCAGGCTGATGCGTAGCAAGCTGTAGGGACAGCATGAGCCTGTTCCCACAGGGTTTCCAAAGGCTGCACTCCTGTCTAGACGCTGAGTGCCCCCTTATCCTGTGGAGTGACTGATGAGTTTGAACTGTTGACCTTTCAAAGAGCAGCCAAGCACTTAACCTCTGCTCCACCAGAGCTCTTTTTGCCACTCAGGTACCCCTGAGACTAAGAATACAAGCTGGCACTGCTGCCGACATAATTCCAAACTAAAAGATGTCCAAAACCAAAAGTTGATTTTAAAATTTGCAAAAACTCATCTGAGGGCCAACTGGACAGAACTGATGTGAGAGCTCTCATAGTCCTCCTATATTCAACTTCCTGTAAGTAGTCATATATTTTTCTTAACAATTTTAATAATAATTACTATTGTTTTATGTGTGCCAAGGAAGTCTCGTGGGATGTGAGTGGTTAGTATCCTCTACATTGACTCGATGGCAGTGAATAGCTAACCCAAAGCTACAAGTCGGAGTCCATCCGCAGGAAACTTGGAAGAAAGACTAGTGATCTACTTCCAAAAAACAGTCTTTGAAATTCTTTGGAGCACAGTTCTCCTTTGACACACAGGGGTCTCCATAAATTGGGGTCAGTGGATGCCAACTTAAAAAAAAAACTATGGGGCTGAGCCCCAGTGGCAATAGTGGTTGTGCGCGGGACTGCGGCCCACTGGGATGGAGGTTCAATTCCAGCTCCATGGAGCAAAGGCTGGGCCTCCTACTCCCACCACCTGAGGACAGTGATGCCAAAAAAAACCCCCAACACTGTAGGATATACCAACCATGTTACCTTTTTAAAATCTGAACACTTCTGGTTTTAAAAATCCACCTTGTCCACTGTAAGAGTTATAAATTGAAAAACTAAAATAGTAAACAGGTGTTGATGGGTATATATAGAACTTAGAATCCCTATCCATTATTCTAGGATCACAAAATGTTCGAGATTCTGTGGGAAAGAGACCTATCATTTCTCAAAGAGTTAAGTAGCGCACTGTTGGACCATGCTGTTGTTGTTGTTGTGTGTCGTTGAGTCAATTCCAGCTTATAACAACCATATAATACAGAGTAGGCACCCCGGTGGTTACACACGGGGCTGTGACCAGCACGGTCGGCAGTTTAAAACTACCCACAACTCTTCGGGACAAAGGTTGGGCTTTCTATTCCCATCCACAACTCACAATCTTAGAAACCCACAGGGAGTCCCTAGAGTCAGTATTGACTCAGTGGTAGCAAGTTTGTTTTTTAGGTCTAAGACAGATTATTAGTTTTAATTATTGCATAAATCATTTTTGGGGGTGGGGCACACATTTGTACATATGTTGCCATCATCCTTTTCTTTTTTTTGGGGGGGGGACATCACTACTCTCTGGGGGTGGGATTAGGAGGCCCAGTCCCACTGCTGGAATTGAACCTCCGTCCCAGTGGGCCGCAGTCCCGCGCACAACCACTACGCCACCAGGGCTCAGCCCTTCATCATCTTTTTCAAAACATTTCTATCTACTTTGAGCCCTTGGCATCAGTTACCTTTTTTCCTCCCTCCCCCACCTCTTCTACTTTCATGAAACCTTGATTAATTGTAAATTATTGTTATTTTCACATCTTACACCAGCCACTGTTTCCTTTCACCCACATTTCTGTTGCTTGTCCCCCTGGAGAGGCAGGGTTATACGTTGATCATTGTGATTGGTTCCTCTTTCCTCCCCCTTATCCCCCTCACCTTACCCTTACCCTCATGGTAGCACCACTCCCATTGTTCCTGAGGAGGTTACCTGTTGTACACAGAGAGGGTGTCCATGGGTATGAACTGACTCAAAGACACCAAACAACAAAAACAACATGAAAACCTACAGCTAACATCAGACTTAGTGACAAAATGTTGAAATCTTCCTTTTTAAGTTTGGGCCCTGGTGTCCCTATGTGATATTAACAGCTGGTGGTGGTCTCAAGTGGTTCAAATCCACTAAGTGGCAATGGTAAAAGAAAGCTCTGGTGATCTTCCTAAAGAATATAGTCACTGAAAGTCTTCTGGAGTTCAGTTCTCTATGGAACTACAGGGGGTCTCCATGACTCTCAATTAACCTGGGGCAACAGGCTATGCTAGGTTAAGTTAAAGTCAAGGAAAAGGCTAACATCTCTACCAGGTTAGGCCAGGTGGTCTAGAGAAAGAAATCAATGATTGTCATCTATATACAAGAAAGAACTTGGTATTAAAAAGTAACTTTATACTAAAAATCATAACATTGGGTGCTGACCTTCCTGATATAATTGCTGATGACAAATGTGTGCATACGCAAATGTGGTGAAGAAAGGTGATGGTGCCTGGCTATCAAAATATATGTGTTTGGGGTCTTAAAGGCTTGAAAGTAAACAAGCAGCCATGTAGCTCAGAAGCAACAAAATCCATGTGGAGGAAGAACATCAGGCTGTGCAACCACTGGGTGTTCAAGGGATCCGGTATCAGGCATCAAAGAACTAAAAATTATATCATTATACATGAGGGGGAGTACAGATTGGGGACCCAAAGCCCATCAAAGGTGAAGCGACATCCCCTTACATAGGGGTCACAGGGAGTAGATGAGCCAGCCAGTCAAGATGAACAATGAAATATGCAACTTTCCTCTATTCTCAAATGCTTCCTCCCACCACCGTTATCCCAATTCCACCTGAAAAATCCAGCTAGACCAGGGGATGTACCCTGGAGTCAGAAACATGGAGAATTTAGGACAGATGATCCCTTCAGGACCAGTGGTGAGAGTGGTGATATCGAGAGGGTGGAGGGATGGTGGACTAGAAAAGGGAAACCAATTGCAGGGATCTACATATAACCTCCTCTCTGGGGTACGGGCAACCGGGAAGCGAGTGAAGGGACATATCAGACAATGTGCGATATGAAAAAATAATAACAATTTGTAAATTATTAAGGGTTCATGGGGGAGGGATGGGGGGAAATATGGGGAGCTGGTACTGGGGTCCTATGTGGAGGGAGGATGTCTTGAGAGTTATGATGACAACAAGTGTTTAAATGTGGCCTGCATACAATTGACATATGTATTGATCATGATGGGAGTAGTATAAACCCCTAATAAATTGATTTATAAAAAAAAGGAGGGGGAAAGAGGAGCTTATACCAAGGGCTCATTTGGAAATGAAGATGGCAACACGTGTACTAATATACTTTATACAAATGATGTATTGAATGTTATAAGAGCTGTAAGAATGCCCAATAAAATTATTGAAAAAAAGTAACTTTATATCAAGAAGGCCCCCCAGCCCAGTCCCATTCAAGTCTTTAGCTAGCCAGGGCCTTCTTCACTACAGGTCAGTCACACATAAAGGTGACGCAGGACAGGGGACAGCACAGAATGGTTGGTGGGGTCTCATGGAAGCATGGCACAGTACTGACTACTCTTAAGGTTGGGTGGCCCACATGGGACCACTCTTGGAGATAGACACAGAGTGCGAGTGATTGTCCAATGAAAAGGAAAGCAAAGTGACAAAAAGAGAGAGGCAATTCCCAGAGTCCCTCACTCTCATACAAAAGGCCACATCTGATTCCATATGTAAAAATTGCTGAGAAATCCACCCACACAAAATTATAGGCTAATCAATGTAAGCAAAGTCACAGGATCCAAGAGCAATATACCAAAAAAAAATTCTAGCAAGGAACAATATAAAAATGAGATTTAGAGCAAAATTTCATTTACAATATGACTAAAATGAACAAAATACTCAGGAATTAATTTCATAAAGCCAGTACAATGCTTAGAATACTGAAAAATATTAACAGTGCTGAGAGATTTTGAAGAATACTTAAATAAAGGGAGAGACATTGCATAGTTCTGGTATTTCTTCTGAAGTTGATTTATATTGTTTAGGAAGGTAGGATAGAATTTTAAGTTCAGAGATAAACCTATCCATTTATGGTCAATTGATTTTCTACACAGGACCCCTAGCAACCCAATGGAGAAAGGGTTTTCTCTTCCACAAATTGTGCTGGGATAATTGGATAGCCGTATAAAAAAGATTAAGCAACAGTTTCACCTCATTCACACAGATTATGGGGATTCATTGAATATTTTGAGCTACTCAAGTGGATGCTGAGTGAATTTCTACTTTTTTTAAATAAAAAGAGCAAATATCACTGCTTTGAAGTTAGACGTGATTTGATATATGAAATTCCAACGCATAGTCAGCCTCTAGGACAAAGTAGAACTATCCCTTTGACTTCAGTCTTAGTGGACACAGACAGCCTCATCTTTCTTCCATGAAGCAGCAGTTCAGTTTGAACCACTGACCTTGTAGTTAGCAGCTCAATGCATAGCCCAGCAAGCCAGTAGGGTTCCTTGCAAGAACGAATAGGAAGCCTATAATTAATAGCCGTGTATAAAGACATTGTAAAATAATGATAGTATTTTCAAGAAGCTGTCAGAGGCATAGATAAGTGTTACATATGAATACTTTCTTAATTTAAAAAAATTCTGAAAGACTAAATTAGCATAAAACTATTAGAAAAGACAATAGAATTTTATAATAGTAAAATTTAAATAACACTTTCCATTGTGAGGATCATGCCGAAATTCAAGGTGGGAGCTAGAAAACTATTATTATAACAATGGGACTGTGTCTAACACCAAAAGTCTATTTCAGATGAAATTTTATTTTGACATAATTTGAATAAAGCTACCATTATTTCTTTTTCTACATGATCAGCGTATTTTCCCCGAAACTAAACAACCTTCAACTACTACCCTTATCACCATCTCTTCTGCTATTTTACTCATGTTTGGCATGACATGATTACCTGTTCCAATAAGATCTATTAGTTAAATGAACTAATGAGGCCACATACGCTTTGTTCCCAATTCAACCTCTTCTTATGTCTTCATACTTTCAGAGAATAAAGTGAAAATTATTAAGTTAAATATTGTTCCTTGGCCCAAATGACTCAAGGTAAAAAAATAATAACATTAATGATAATGTGTTTGTAGGGTTAGCAAGATCACAGTTTTTGTCTGTATGTTGGACTCCAAGGGGAAAGTCTGCATTTAAAGTCCCCACATGGAGAAAAGGTGGTATCAGAAGCAGAGCATTAATTTTAGGGGCAGAATTTGGGGGTGGAATTTAAGTCAAGTACAAAGAAGTAATTCACACCCAGACCGGAAACTCTTCTGTGAGTCTGAATCAGACAGAGATGGTCACTCGGTGGTCTAGGTCCAGACTGACATCTGCTCACTGTTCTCACTGGCTTAGTGGACTCAGCAGAGCAGTCCCCTGAAGTGTGAATGGCTCCTTAAAGCAAAACATATTCCAGCAGTTTACAGTCAATGTGAATTTGGGTATTTTAAACAGAAATGGCAAGAATACTTTTGTAAAAAATTAAAAAAGGTACAATTACTGTTAATTGCTAAAAATATGGCCATAAAAAGAATACAAAACTAAGATCCCCAAAGATTTTTCTTTTTTTTTTTTTTTGTCATCTTATTTGGTGCTCTTACAGCTTTTATAACAATTCATACATCAATTATGTCAATCACATTTGTGCACATGTTGCCTTCATCATTTTCAAAGCATTTTCTTTATACCTTGGGCCCTTGGTATCAGCTCTTCTTTTCCCCCCTCCCACTCCCCCTTCTTGTTTCTGAAGTCGAGTTTTCTTTTTTGGCATCACTGCCCCCTGGTGGTCGTGGGAGCTACTCATCCTTGCTGCTGCTGGATTTGAACCGCCAAGTCAGTGGGCCACAGTCCTGCACTCAACCATTACACCACCCACCACCGGGGCTCAGCCGAGTTTTCTTTTTTGTTGTGTTGTTTTCTTCTTTTTTTTAATCGGAGGAGAGCGCTAACGCTCCCACTCCCACAAATTATGCTGTCAATTCCCCACATTTGGGGAAATCACAGGGGTCAGCACATGCAGACTGCAATGGATAAGCCTCGTCCTGGGAAAACATACTTTCATGATCATGGCATCTCCCCTGCCAGGTAAGGATAGCAGCGTCTTCTACAGGTGAAATCTATGCTCTGATGACTCCGAATCACAGAGATCCACCATGAAATGACTCTACACCACAAAGAAAGCTATAGAATCACAATCTTAAAAGAGAAAAAGACTAGAGGAGCTAGCATTAGAGCTGATTGTGATGATGTTTATGCAAGTCTTTTTAGAAGCGGTTTAACTATGGGAGTTATGATATGTGACTTTTATATCAAGAAAACTACTGAAAAAGAAGAAGAAAACAAACTTGACCTGGGGGTTACTTGCCATGCGTGAAGGAGGGAGAGCTTTGGCGTAGGGACTTTGAGTTCATTTTAGTGGTGATGGAGCAATTTGGAGATGGCTGTCCATGAGTACTGCAACACAAACAGTAGAGTCAATGGCACTGAGCTATAGATATAGAAACTGCTGACTTGCTTTATGTTTTCTAAAGTATTCTTGTCATAATTGAAAAAAATTACACAACAGCATGTAGAAAAAGAAATGGATTTCCTAAGTTGTACACAGAAAGTGTCAATAAATCTGTTTTTTCCAGACTAGTCCTAATTTCCTAAGAAATCATTTACCAATTAATGTATGCATCAAATGTTATTTTCCTTCATTTCTTTAGAAGATCATATAATTTTTCTCTTTTATTCTGATAGTGTGAATTGCATTACATTCTTTGAATAACTCCAACTTGGTTATTGTGTATTATCTTGTTTACATATTACTACACTTGATCGGATATATTTTTGTTTGTTTGTTTTGGGCATCACTGCCTCTGGTGGTTGTGGGCGCCACCCAGTGCTGCTCCTGAGAGTCACTGCTGGATTTGAACCGCCAAGCCCACAGGCCGCAGTCCCACACTCAACCACTTACGCCACCGGGGCTCAGCCCCGGAAATATTTTGTTTTATATTTTCTCTCCTATAGTTTGAGAATTATGGTCCTGGTGAAGAATATTGTATTACAGTGAACTACCAAATGACTGAACTATCTGTCTTAGAAGAACTATAGTCGGGGATGAGCCCCGGTGGCGCAGTGGTTGTGCGCGGGACTACGGCCCACTGGGATGGAGGTTCAATTCCAGCAGCGGCTCCACAGAAGCACAAGCTGGGCCTTCGATTCTCACCACCAGAGGGCAGTGATGCCCCCCCCCCCAAAAAAAAAAAAAGAAAAACTATAGTCAAAACATTCCTTGGAAGCTAGGATGATGAGGCTTGGTTTCACATCCTCTGGACATCTTATGAGGAGAGAGACCAGTCCCTCAAAAAGGACATGTTTGGAGAAGCACAGGGTCAGTGAAAAGCACAAGATCTTCAACCCAATGGATTGACTGAATAGCTACTGCAACAAGCATGACAATGATTGTGACATGGTGCAGGATAAGAATGATGTTTCATTCTGGTGCACATAAGGACACTAGGAGTCAGAATCAATGCAGTGATATTCAACAACAATATAGTCAGAGAGATTTTGATGTCTCCTAACATCTCATCAGTTTCATTTCTCATTAGATCCTTCTGTTGGAATATGAAGGTCATGTTGATCTCATACCCTCTCATAAAGTTTATTTTAAATTGATACAGTTTCTTTTAAAAATGTTGCAGGGGGTGCTGAGCCCACTGGGACGGAGGTTCAATTCCAGCAGTGGGGCTGGGCCTCCTACTCCCACCGCTGGAGAGCAGTGATGCCCCCCCAAAAACCAAAAACAAGCAAACGAACAAACAAAAAAACAAATGTTGCAGGGTATTCAAACCATCTGAGCCTGAAACTTTTTTGGTTATAAATTGCAAGTTTATTTCTTTAGTGGTGATAAGACTTTTGATTCTCTACTTTTTCTTGTATAGTTTTTGAATGAGTTGTAGCTTTCTTGGAATTTGATCATAGTCTAAACTGCTTTAATTATTGGTAAATAATTTCTCAGTATTTTTTGAGAAAGTGTTAAAATAACTTTGAACATGGGTCATTTGCCTTTTGGCACTTTTACCAGCTTTGTCAAAGGTATATTGATTTTATTTTTTGTTCCATTGATCCTTTCAACTACATATTTTTGTTTTATTAGTTTCTTCATTATTTCCTACCTTGACATTTTGGGGGCTTATTCAACTTTTTCTCACTACTGAAAAGCTTAAAGTGTTTATTGATATTCAGCATTTCTAATTTCCCAGTTAGTTAATCTCTAAACA
>PVJH01035931.1:0-19241 GCA_004026705.1 Nesogale talazaci
CAACCACAGGGGCTTCCAGTTCCAAAGCTCTGGCCTTACGTGAGTGCAATCAATGATGGCGGAGAAGGATACCCGCTGGCAAGGTCAGCAGTTCCAAGCTACCAGCTGCTTCCCCAGAGGAAGACGAGCCTTTCCACCCTCACCAAGAGTCTCTGAATTGCACAAGGGCAGTCCTAGAGGGAGTGGGCGTGGCGCATCCGTACACTGAGTCCCTGGGGAGCACACTGAGGGAACAAGCTCAGCTGCGAACCACAAGGTGGGCAGTGGGAGTACAACTCGAGGCATCTTAGAAGAAAGACGTGCGGATCTACTGCCCCCACCCCCACCCCCCAAAGGCCATCGAAAGTCACATGCAGCTCCGTTCTATTCTTCCACCCGTGGGACACTGGGAGCCAGCATCAGTTGAGGGGCTGCCCTCACTATTCAGCAGGAAGTCTGACTGGAATCAGGACTCATTTTCTCATCCAGGGTTGCCAAGTGAATGTCGCTGTAACCAGACAGCCCCTGCCCCCCTCCAACCCTCAAAGGCGGTTTTAAATGAAACCAATGGCAGATGATAGTCTATTGGGTTAGCAGTTTGAGCAATTTATAAACCATCCTGGCTCCAAAAGCTTCCCCCGTACTCAGGTACCTGGGGCTGTTGCCACAGCTCTGTGAGACTCGCCGGGTTCAACTCCCCTGCCTGACAGCAGGCTACCATTCCCACAGTGTGAGAGGATGAATAGGGATGTAAAATGACTTGGGGTGCTTTTAAAGGCCAGGTCCTAGGCTGATCCCAAATGAATCAAAATACCTAGAGGCTGAAACTCCACGGTCTGCATTTTGCCAAATGACTCAACTAATACCACATGGTTTCACTACCAAACGTAACTCATATCATTTGCAGCAGACTCACAGCTGATTTTCACTGGTCTCAAACTCCATCTCCCCACCCCAAATGCCTCGGCAGCAGGAACCCCACACTGATAGGGGCAGCACAGGACACAGTATATCAAACGCTGCCTCCTTTCCGTCAGGGACCCTGGTTGGGGCTCGGTGAGAAGTTTAGTCTGTGGGTGGGACCTGGATTCCTGCAGTGAGAGAGAAGTCAACATGCAAGGGGTGACATCCCTTAGCTGTCAGAGTTGCAGCTGCCCCTCTAGAGTCTCCAGCCTGCCAGAGAGGAAGGCTTCTCACGGTTTCATCAACCTAGTGCAGGCCTTGTGTTTGAGTGACCACTCCCACCCCTGACACCAAGACATCTCCAGCTTCAAAGCAGGCAGCAATTAGGCTCCTCCTTCTCCATAAATCACAAAGGGAAGGTGTCTTCTAAATAAAGTTTCCAAGTTTTAAGTCTCTGATAATTTCGATTTGCAGGAGTGCATGATTGCGCTTACTCCCAGACTTCAAATGGTGCTGTTGTTTTGTTTTGTTCTGTTTTCTATGAATACCCCTGTTCCATGATTAGCAAAATCCATCTGATCTATGGAGTCCTAGAATCCCCTGCATCTCAGCACTTACAACAGTCAATGGGAGCGCTTGGGACTAGGCTGAAAGTGTAATGCATGGACTGATTGTGTATGTGTTACCGAGCAGCAGATTGCAGGTGAACCTCCCCTTGAAGAGTTTTTCCTAGCTCTATTCAACAATGTTTACGGGCACCGGAGGGAAGCATAAAGAGAAGTGTATTCAAGTGGGATGAACCAGACAAAAGGAGGGATACCCTTTCTCCTCATTCTCACCTGCCACCTTTTTATTTCACAGGCTGCACAGGGAGGAGTCAAGGAGAACAGATGGCAGACAGAGAAAGAAACAAGATGGACACAGACATCCAGAGAGGGGAGAAACTGATGATAGAAGAAAAGAAGGACAGAAAGAAACAGAGGAAACAGAGTCACAGATGTGAGAGAAGAGTGGGAGAGAAGTGAAGGATGCTTGGGAAGGAGAGACAGACATTTGTGACACAGAGAGACTGGAGATTGAATGAAGGAAAAACCAAGGGACAGGGAGAAAAGACAGAGAGCTGGAGAGACACAGACAAGAGGCCAAGATCTGAGAGCGATGTTATTACTCTGGTTTATCACTCTCTAAGAAATGTGTCACCTCTATCAATAAAATATTTAGATGGTTACATGTGTTTGTGGTTCGCTTTCAAAAAAGTATACATGCACATCACCCTTGGAACTTTAGAACTCTAGGCATTTTGCAAAACCTTTCTGAACAGGTTTAAAGGCATCAGGAGAGATGCCACTGTGTAGATGTGCAAAGAGTTGTTTAAAGCCTACAGTTGTGATCTCTGAGGGGGTGACAGATGTTAGGTGCAAATCCAGGGACCAGTACATTAAATACTACAATTGCACTTTGGATAAAACCTGCCTTAATCCCTTTGGGTTGCTAAGAGTGGGAGAACAGGTACACGTATGAAAGGATGATAAGAGGTCAGATAAAGTTAATAGGTGCAAATCAACACAGGACTTAGACGCTGGGTGGATTTCACTAGGAGACACTTCAATGACTGTTCAATGGGGCGAGTACTTACGTCAGTACCCAGCTTCGTCAACATGTGGTGAAAAAAAGCATCCAGTTCCTTCTTGTCTATGTAACCTTTTTCTAAGTGCAAGAAGACATGCATGAATAATAGTGATTTGTGCATAGGAAATAACATAGGGCACTTTTAGCATTCATCTCCTTCTTTCCTTTCACAATTTATCAAATCTCCACACGCACAGATCTTTGTTATTCCAATAAAGCAGTACCAACGTCTGCGTAGAAGGGCACCGATGTTATCGGTCAACACAAGACTCACAGTAAATGCTATATACTGAGGTTGTATTTCAAAAATAATATATATTAAATGCATGGATTTTAATCCATGAATAATCTTCAGTTTTAGAACTCCAAGCCAAGAATTTTGGATGCTGTGGGGGAGAGAGGTGGTGGTGGTGGATAACTGAATACACTCACTGCAATCTATTTTGCAGTCTAAATATTTCAGATGTCGTTTTAGCTTCTTTACTTAATCCTTAAGCAAAGAAAAGTAAATATTGACACTAATAGTCTTTTTAAGCAGTTTTTCCTTCCTCAGGGAAATGTCTATTTGAAGGTTAATAGCATTTACCCTCCTTTTGAAAGAATTTGTAACAAAGTCACTGAATGAAAATGAGCCCATTTAAGCTTCAGATGACTGAGTATCATCTACAAGACTATAAAATGTATCTAAACCTGTATATTTATATGCAGGTGGAAAAATTGCTAACAGGTAGATAGAGGGTGCTTCAGAAAGCTTGTGGGAAAATCCCATTATCTTTTCATTCAAAATGACTGCAAGCCTTTTAAAACCCCCTTGTATATGATTATCTGTGCACAGATATGTATACGTGTATATATTTGAAGAGATGTATTCGAGAAATATACACAAGATGTTTGTAAACCTCATAAAACATCCCATCACACACACACACACACACACACACACGCACACACACACACACAAGAGCACTTCAAAAGTTAGTAGAAAAGCTTAAACGATAATAACTTCATGAATATTTGAATAGCTATCCACATACGAACACATTCAAAGAGAATGAGCTGGGCGGCAAATTCCACACTCGTTCTAAATTGACACGCGTTATCTAGATGTACAGGACCCACTCAAAGGACGCTAGGTAGAATCACTCTCGTTCCAACACAGGTAAACAACTTTCCCTTCAACGGAAAACGTGCAGGAAAGGGGAAATCGATGTCTTCCAGAGGCACCGGTCGGCCAGAAGCTGCGTCTAAACCTGCATTTGGAGGTGCGGTGGCTTATTCTACTCACCAGCTGCGTCAAAGCGCTGCCACACTTGCCAGAAGCCGGCGGCGTCCAGGCGACGGGGACCAGCGGGGCGGGCGCTGTCCATGGTGCTGAGCAGGAGGCGCAGGTACGCACGGCAGAAAGGCGGAACTCCGAGAGAACTTTGCTAAGGACTCCTTTTCCGAGTTTACTGACTCCCTCGCCGGATTCTTTTGCCTTCTGATTTGCTCTGTGCGTGGGGCGGGGGCGATGGCGGTTGACGAGACAGCTCGTGGCGCCGCGGTGTCCGCCAGCGGACCTGAAGCCTCCACCCCGAGCTGTCAGTGTGGAGGCCGCCCCTCACCTGGCTGTGGGCTCCTGCCCCTCCCAGTGCGCAGGCCTCACCAATCCTCAGGGGAGCGCCTGTCTGTCTGAGTGCCCGGGCTGTGGGGGAGCCATGGAGAGAGGAGCTGTCTCCGGGCGTCCACGGCTCGCTGCCCCTGCTCTTGAACCTCTTTGTCAAACTCTGAGAAAACATCGCCCTTACGTTTGACTCATCTTCCAAACCCAGGAGTTTTTCTAACATGAGCTGTCCTTTTAAAAGGCTGGAGGAAATGTCAGTGTCAGAGAACCCTTTGGAACTGACGATTTAGCAATGCAGAGTGAAAGGGGGCGGGTGATGGTGGTGGTGGAAGGTCAGGCTAGCCAAGGAGTCAGTCGACGACAGCTATTGATCCCTGATTGTATGCAACACACTCAGTGATATACTACATTTTTGGATAAGGGCTTTCTACCAAATTGAGATTCAGCAATGGAGGTACGAGTACTTAAATTAGGATAATTTAGATGCTGAGGGAAGTTCAAACTATGTCTCTGGACAGGGACAATGTGACATAGGTCTTCAATTTTTTTTTTTTGTCTTCAAAATTCTTGATGATCATATTTTGCTCCTAAGATCATGGGGGAAACATCATGTGGAGAAACACAGAGATCTTTGTAATTATCACAACTGTTGCAGCTTTGTGTGCTTTGTCCTGTTGTGAACTGACATGAATGACTTTAGACCATACATCTAAAGCTTTTTCTTGGGGTCCATAGAAGGAGTTTGACGTTAAGGAGGAGGGTTGAATCAACTATGAATCACATTTATGGCACTTCTGAATCTGATGCTAGTATAAAAATGCATTCTTAAAACACACGCCATAAACAACTGAGCAGCCTGATTTACCAAACTATGAATGGCATCCAGAAGAATGGAAATTTTAGAACACATACTTGTACTCCCTGGAAACCAGTATATAGACCAAGAGATTGTTGTCCAAGAAGAACAAGAGGATACTACATGGATTAGCATCAGAAAAGTTACAGTCGTGTCCTTTCACAATGCTGATTTCATCTACAGGTTAAACAAATAATCTAAGAAGGTAGACTTTATGAGGGGGTGACACTGCATGAGGATTGGAAGAAGGTTCCTAAGCAAGTGGCACAGCCTTGCTTGATGAAAACTAAGAGGACTGGAGGCACTTGATCAAAATCTACAACTCTAAGTGGCAACTCAGTGTAAAGAAACCCAAATCCTCCCAACCGGAGTCATGGATAACGTGATCCACAGGGAAAAGAGTAAAGTTCTCACAATGTAACTTTATGTCGACCCATGGTCCATGCTCATGGAAGCAGTGGTGTAGACCTCAAACATGCATTGCACTGGGAGGAAGTGATATTTTTGCTCTTTAACACTTTCAGTAGATCCTGTGCAGTAGATTTCTCCAGTGCCATGATAGCTGGACCATGAATAAGGAGGAACAGAGAACTGATACATTTGAATGATGGTGTTGTCAGAGAATGCAGAGTATCATGGATTTCCAGAAAGACAAAACAAGTCTGTCTTGGAGGGACTACAGCCAGAATGACTCTTGGATGTATGAAGGATGCATGACTTCATCTTACCTAATTGGGACATGGTATCAGGAGAGACCAATCCCTGGAAGAAGACATCCTAAAGTGGAGTGCCAGTCAAGAAAGAGGGTGACTTTCTGTGAGATGAGTTGGCACAGTGGTTGCAATAATGGGCTCAAACATAACAATGGTGAGGTTGGTGCAGAACTTGGGGGTGGTTCATTTTGTTGGGCACAGGATTATATGAGTCAGTGCCAGCAACATGGTTTCAATATGTTTTATTTTACAAAACTGGGACTCATGTACACTTTTGTATCTTGTTCCATTTATCTTCCCCCTATGTTTCCAACATTTTTTCTGTGTCATCACACTTCTCGTTATCTTCTGTAGGTGCCACAGAGCCCATCGTAAAGATTTGCCATGTTATTCAACCACATCCCTCTGGTTATTGCTGTTCTGGCTGCCACAGTGTCATCTCTGACTCAATGCCCAACAGGATCAGATGTGATCAGAGGGATTTCATTCATTGATTTATAGACCTTTAGTCCCAGTCTCTTTGCCTGAAAGCTCTGCTGAAACCTATTCACCACTGTAAGGCAAGTGGTGACTGTGCACGGGGTGCACAGGTACTAGTGACTGCAAGTGTGCCTCCGTGGGGGAATTAAGAATTCAACCACTGAGCCATCATCACTTCCATCCACTGTAGCACTGAAAGGAGCCCGAGTGGTGTGAGGAATGATTAAAGGCTAAACTGCTAGCCAAGTGTTGAACCTCCTCATCGACCCCTGGCCATCAGCTCCAGTAAAGAGTATGGCCTAAAAAATGCCAGAGGGTAGCTCTCCTTGGTCCCATGAGGTCACTATGGACCAAGTTATAATTGATGTGTAGCCCCTAATAACACCATCTTGGCATAGGTAGGTGTGTTGATCTGGATAAACTAGAGAAACAAATTCATAAACACTCATATATGTATAAGAAAGAGGTTTATATACAAGAGCAATGGAACATTGAAAAAACATCCCAGCCCAGTTCAGGAAAAGGTCATAAGTCTGATATTAGTCCATATGTCTGATACCAATCCTTAAGTCTTCTTCAGACTCATGCAGCACATGCTATGACACCAGGACAATCACAGGCCAGTGGGTGCAGAGTCTTGTGTATTCAGTGGCAGTAGAAGCATCTCAGTGCTGGCAGGAGTCTCTCTGTGGCTTCTCAAGCATCGCAGCACTGGCTGAATCTTTATGTGGCTTTTCCAGCATCAGAGGTTGGTGACATCCATGTGGCTTGTCCAGTTCAGAGCACTAAGGTAGTTTCATGTGTATTCTCCTCAGGGAAGTCTCACAGAGAGTCAACCCTATGTCTTGTCAGTAGAGCATGCCCAAGGGACTGAGTCCTGAGTCTCTCGCCTCCAAGGGGGAAATGCAGCGGGATTTCTCAGAATTCTCAGGAGAAAGCCATGCCCACACAGAGATCTCATTGACTATCTCCAGATTGACAGGTTAGATTCTACGCCTACACCCTTGATCCTCAAATAGACACCACACTAGGTGACTGCCACAGTAGGTAATGTTCTGATACCTTTCTTCTAAAGGGAGATGTTCTCTTGGAGAAATTAGCAAATCTTAAAAGAAGAGACACATCAAGAAATCATTTAGATGCTACATCAGCAGAAGGCAGCTAAAGATGCGCGGAAAGGGTTCTCCTGTCTGGGAGTGAAGTTGTGGGAGAGGAAGTGGGAAGGGATCAGGAAAAATCAGAGATGATTTATTCAGATTCTTCTCTGTCCAACAAGAGAACTCAGAGTGAAGAAAACAAAAGAAACCAGCCTGAGACAGATGATGATATTTGGAGATCATTTTGGCCTCGTCCACTGAGATCATGATTTGCATACTCTTGAATGAGGTTTCTGCAATAAGATTTTTTTTTAATTCCCAAATGCATCTGCTATTAGAACCACTGACCAGCCTTTGGCCCTAAGTTTCTTGCAATCCATATGTTGATCGTTTTATTGGGTTATAGCTTCTCTGAGGGCAGTCTGGAAAAGGAAAAGGCATCTAAAGGATTTGGATAGGTTTTTTAAAAAAAAAATCACTTTATTGGGGGCTCAGACAATGTGTATCAAAATCCATATTCATATAGTTTTTTAAAATTAATTCTCCAACTCTTTCCAAAACAGATTGTTTTTTCACTCGTATGTCATTGTGCTAAGTTTTGACAGTCAATCAAAAGGCTAGGGCCAAAGAAAAAAATGAGTTTTTTAACTTACATTTTTTGCTTGGATTTCATTTTTCCTCGCCATCATTACTGCGTATCTCACTAGCATGACTGTTCAGGAAACAGCAGCAGTCGATAATTGGAAGCATTGCTAATTAGCCCCAATGCATGCATTCAACTCTGAACCAGATGATCAGCACCTTTAATATCCTCGGTCTGTTCAACTCCGAATGATGTACAGGGAGGAATGACAACAGTGGTCTCTTTGCATTACCTCTCAATCATTATTGTGCATCACACATGGTGAATGTCATGTAAACCTTGTAGACGTGGTCTCTGCCTTCTAGAATCCATGTCAGAGCCTTAATTTAATCTGAAAAGGCAAAGGACGTAGACCAAAAGAAACTGGACAATGGGCTGAGCCTGGTGGCGTAGTGGTTGTGCGCGGGATTGCGGCCCACTGGGATGGAGGTTCAATTCCAGCAGTGGGGCTGGGCCTCCTACTCCCACCGCAGGAGAGCAGTGATGCCCCCCCCCCCCCAAAAAAAAAAAAGAAAGAAAGAAACTGGACAATGTTTATCATAAGGAAACAGAGATTTTTTCATTTGACAAGGTACTGCTTATTACTTGTTTTAATAGCACAATGCACACACAAAACAAACAAGCAAACAAGACACCTCCCATCCACTTCCACCAAGTTGGTTCGAACTCATAGGATTTCCAAGCCTCTGAATCTTCTGTTTTCATTTTTTAAAAATACTTTTATTGGGGGCTCTTACAGCTCTTATCACAATCCAGGCATTCATCCTGTATGTCAAGCACATCTGCACACATGCCACCCTCATCATATTCAAAGCATTCTCTTCCCACTTGAGCCCCTACTCTGAGTTCCAGATGACTTGATTTTATTTATTTATTTGTTTATTTTATTGGGGGGGGGTTGGAAATCACTAACCTCTGGTGGAAGTAGGAGGCCCAGCCTTGCTCCTGGACAGCTGCTGCTGGATTTGAACTGTGAAGCCAGTGGGACACAGTCCCCCACTCAACCACTAAGTCACCGGGGCTCAGCCCCTATTTATTTTTTTATCTTTAATGATTTCATTGGGGCTCATGCAATTCTTATCACAATCCATACATATATCCATCGTGTGTCAAGCCCCTTTGTACACTTGTTGACCTCCTCATTCTCAAAACACTGGCTTTCTACTTGAGCCCTTGGTATCAGCTCCTTGTTTTTCCCCATGGAAAAACAGATAGCCTCATATTCCTCCCAAAGAGTGGCTGATGGGTCTGAATCATCCACCAAGCAGAATACAGCATCTAAGTAATACAGATGAGAAAAAAATAAAATACCCCCCCATAATTTCACCATCTAGAAATAACTCATAATGCCAATAACAATAAGTTGGTGTATACTCATATATCTTGTATGTCTTTTCAGTCTTTTAAAATTTTGTTTGCATGTACAAAACTGGGGTTATACTATTCAGTAACTCCCTTGCCTTATTTAATACTATGGACATATTCCTATATTATTAAGTATTCTTCTACAACATATTTTAATGGTGGTTAATTATGCTTTCTTTAACTAATGTCCTCTTTTTGGACTTTTAGAGTATCTAAATTTTCAGTATAGTTATTGCTGCTGTCACATCTAAATATTTGCAGACGTGCTGAGCTGAATAATACATAGCAAATGAGGTCTTACTAGGTCTGGCAACTGTAGTGTCCATCTTGAATTTCCCACCTTGACTCCCATTTGCAGAGGCAGAGAATATGTATCGCTCACATTAGCAGTAAGAACACATATCTCCATGGGTCTAATTCTACAGTAGCACTTAAGAGCTATTTTGTGGTGAAAGGTGTGGTGGTTTAAGATTTTTTTAAGATGAGCTATGTGTTTTCATTAAAGTGTGAGAACCTCCAAATCCCCTGTGCTTCCTCTCCTCCTCCTCAACATACACCATTTGATTCGATTACTGGAGAAAAAGAGAAAGCGGCTGGACTCCAAGAGCCATGTATCTAGGTTGCCCTCTGTGGCAGTCACCTAATCTGGTGTCAATTTGTGAAGTCTAGCCTGTCAATCTGGAGATAGTCAATGAGATCTCTGTGTGGGCATGACTTTCTCCTGAGAATTCTGGGAAATCCAGCTGAATTTTCCCTTTGGAGGTGAAAGACTCAATCCTTAGTCACTTGGAGATGCTCTACTGCCAAGACACAGGGATAACTCCCTGAGAGACATTGCAGCTGACAAGACATATGACAGCATGTTGATAGACCCCGAGCCCTGGAAACTGGAGGAGCCACGGGAAGACCCCTGCCAGTGCTGAGATTCTTCTACCACAACTGGATACACAAGACTCTGCACTCACTGGCCTTTGCATGTGCTTCATGTGTCTGAAGAGGATTTTGGAGATTGCATTCAAACATATGGGCTAACATTGGATTTATTACCTTGGACTGAACTGGGTTGGTATGTTTTCTCAATGTTCAATTGCTCTTATATATAAACTTTCCCTTATATACTTATGTATGTCTATGGATTTGTTTCTCTAGTCTCCCCGGACTAACACCCTCCAATCTAGCTGAAAGCTGCAGGCTAAAATCTACTCACATGTTCCTCCAGGAGCCACATAGGCACAAAAACCTAACCATCACACTACACCTATTCAATCTGCATATTTAGCAAATCACCTGAGATGTTGGACAGTGAATAAGAGCATAACACCAGGATTAGAAGAAGGCTTATGACAACCTGCAATGTGCAGGAAGCACAGCTTGCCTACTGAAATCAAAGAGGACTGGAAGCATGTAAGTACAAAAAGCTACAACCTTCAGAATGAATTACATATAAACATAAAGAAAAGAAAATTCCTTACCACTGGACCTGTAAACACCACCACAGTAAATGGAGAGAATATTGAAGTTGCCGGGAATTTCATTTTTTATGGATTCCGAATCAACGTCCATGGATGAAGCAGCCTGGAAATCAAATGATGTATTGTGTTGGGCAGATCAGCTGCACAAAGTCTACTCAAAGTGCTCAAAAGCAAGACATCACTTTGAAGTCCAAGGGGCACGTGACCCCAAGCCACAGTATTTCCAATGGCCTCTAATGCATGTGATAGCTAGATACTAAAGAAGGAAACAAAGAATTGATGTACTTGAATAGGGGTGTTTGTGAAGAACCTTGAGTATACCAAGATGGTCAAAAGAACAAATCAAGTTAATAATGCCAGAATACTTTTTTAGGAGGGAGGGCAGCCAGATTTCATCTCAGATACTCTGAATAACTTCCCATGAGGGATGAGTCCCTGGAGAAGGACATTGTACTTGGTAAAGGAGAAGGTCCGAGACAAGGAAGGAGACGCTCAATGAGATGGATGGGTGTAGTTGACTGCCACAATGGGCTCCAACATAGTATGGGTTGTGGGGTGACAGGATCGGACAGTGGATCATGGCACCCAGACTGACCACACCCCTTATCACACTGCCATTGCACCTATATATATATTTTTTATTTTTGGTGGGCATCACTGCCTCTGGTGGTCATGGGTGCTACCCAGCCACCGCTGGATTTGAACCACCAAGCCCGCAGGCTGCAGTTCCACACTCAACCACTTACGCCACCAGGGCTCAGCCCACATCTATATATTTTTTAATTGTTAAAAAGTTCTATCTACTAGTCTTAGCTATTCAGTGGGTAGATAAGTGAGGGTCCCTTAGTCACCACCCTTTCATAAACGCAAGTCTGTAATAAGTTGTTAATGCCACGAATCCATTGTTCTCTGAGTAGATGCTACATGAAGAAGCGAGAGACTTTCTTTTTTCAATATTGGTGCTTAGAATCATTAAAAGATTTGATGTATGTATTTTCTGTTCTGCTTTTTTTTTTTTTTTTTTTTTAATTTACAAGTCTAGGAAGTTCCTCTGTCCGGTGCTATTCTCTTTGAGAATGGAGGGTAGAAGCCTGAGGCTAGAGAACCCCACCCCACACATACCCCCAAAAAGGCCAAGTGACAGAGGTTGAGTTTTAAAATGCGTTTGTCACACAAGCTTATAAGAGCATGCAGAATGATAGCTCATCTTTGTCAATCGTTGAATTTCAGGTCTTAAGAACTAAGCCATTCCCTCCACACCTTTGGGAACTGGAAAAAACCAGCTGGTGAGCTAAAAGTGTATAAGAGAGTAAGTGCTCTTACTAGGTGATCCAGGCATCTAATTGACTGCATGACTGCTGCTAATAACAAAACTGCCGTTAGGAAAAAGGTGCCCCCACTGTGCGCCACACAGCAGAGCCTCTGAAAGAGGAAAGGAAAGCGAGTGTTGGACGGACAGCCACTTCCATGTCGATCCCTATGATCCACTTTCCAGGTCTGGAAAGGGATTTTTAAGCACATCTGATTCAATGCTTCCTAAGCATTGCCACATTATAGTCTAATGTGAGTGGCTGTTGTTGGTTTCGGTTGTCACGTTGGCCACACTGAGAGAGAAATCTTGTGCTAGCATGAATGGAACAGCTTCCCTCATCTTCACCATCTCCATGATTGTTGGCAGCTGTGGCCGTCACCTCATGTGGTGTCAATTTCATGATTCGGAGTGTACGGGTGGAGTCTAGCCTGCCAATCTGGAGATTGACAATGAGACCTCTCTGTGGGCATGGCTTTCTCCTGAGAATTCTGGGAAATGCAGCCATATTTCTTCCTTGGAGGTGAGAGACGCACTCCTCATCCCTTAGAGATGCTCTACTGACATGACACAAGACTCACTCCTGGGAGACATTGCAGGTGACAAGACACATGGCAGCATGCTGATAGACCCTGAGTCCTGGAAACTGGAGGAGCCATGGGGAGACTCCTGAAAGTGCTGAGATGCTTCTACTCTCACTGGATACACAAGACTCTGCACCCACTGACCTGTGGTTATCCTGGTGTCATTTCATGTGCTTCGTGAGTCTGAAGAGGACTTATGGATGGGTATCGGATATATGGGCCAATACTGGACTTATGGACTTGGACTGGACTGGTTGGGATGTTTTCTCAATGTTCCTTTCCTCTTGTATATAATAAACCTCTTTCTTATACATATATGAGTGTTTATGACTTTGTTTATCTAGTCTATCCAGACTAACACAGCAGGTAAGCTCCAATGTCCATTGTAGCTCTTCTGTTCCTCCATCTCCTTGAACATTTCCCTGCTTTCCACCGGCTCTCAGATTTATCAAACAGGCTTTCATTTTCTAGTGATTAGTTATTGATGAGATACCCCAAATAAGCAAGTCAACATCTGGCCTGTCTCACTTCTGAGATGTTGATGAAAACATAAGGCAAAACCACTAAAGAATCCGTGGTTAGATGATGAAGCAGATGTTGAATCCAGATCCAGGAAGGAGCCTCGGACATTGCCAGAGCATCCACATACATTGGAAGCAGGCCACACTCCCCAAAGAAACTTCCTTTCCGTTGATGGGCTGCTCAGATAGATCTCATCGTGAACATGATCATGTTATCTTAGATATCGTAATGAGGGATGACTACATCATGGCCACCAACCCACTGGGAATGCTGCCTCAAACAAGTTGACACACACCTCTGACCACCACAGGGTCCAAGTGGGGCCTTTGTGAGGGGGAGAAACTGATGTGTGCAAAGAAGGGTCTAGCTTTCTGAACATCTGCACCTAAGTGAAGCAGAAATGTCTTTAAAAATGAACATACTTGAGTAAAGCATGTTGTGTTAGTCTGGGTTGAGTAGAAAAATAAATTCACAGACATTCATTCATGTATAAGAAAGAGCTTTATAAAAAAGAGCTCTTGTAGATTGAGAAAACATCTCAGCCCAGTCCAGATCGAGTCTGATATTAACCTACTTATCCAAAACCAATCTATAAATTCCTCTTCTAATTCATGCAACACATGCAATGAAGCTAAATACAGGATGATTACAGGCCAATGGGTGGAAGGTCTTGTGGATCCAGTGGTGGTGAAAGTCTCTACTCCCTGGCATGGGTCTCCACGCGGCTCCTCCCTCTGAAAGGCTCTTGCTCTACCAGTGTCGTTTCATGTGTTTGTCAACAGGAAGGTCTTGCAGGAAGTGTGTATCCAGCCTCCAATGAGCTATTTATCTCTGTCACACCTCCAAATGACCTTATCAAGCCGAGACCTGATTGACAGGCTAGACTCCTTTGCAATCCCTTTGCAAGTTGTAACTGTCACACATGTCAAGGAGATGGGTCGCTTTTGAGGGAAGGGTTCATCTTTGTCTAGGAGCCTAACCGCACTTCTCTGGGAGAGCCAGACGTAATCCCTTTCTCATATAAGCAGAACAAGCCAGCATTCATTTCTTCATGGGTGCATCTCCCTGTAAACCAGGCAGAGTGTTGTCCATGAGAGGTTAAGAGCTTGCCAAGCTCCTTGCTTTCTATAGAACTCACAGATAAATCAATTTTACTTGGAGAATTTCAAGTTGCTTTTCTGATGTCATTAAGACCGATATTTTCTTGTTGCAGCAGGCCTAATTCCAAATTTCTCTCTGCCAGCTCTGAAAGGGATGTCAGAACTTCCTATAAGGTATTGACTTTATTCCCATCATAAATTTATGTGTGCCTCTAAAACCCTAGTTTCTAAAGACGTCTATAAAAACATAGAAGAAAATGAAGTATGGGTCTAAAGTGGGGTCGGGACTTAGAAGGTCATTTTTCCTGCCTCCTGCCAGGGGCCCTCAAACTTTTACAACAGGGGGCCAGTTCACGGTCCCTTAGACCATTGGAGGGCCAGACTATAATTTAAAAAACAAACAAATTATGAACAAACTCACCGCAGGACCGTGATGAGTTGGCTGCTACACATGACAGGCAGAGGCGGCAAAAACACTCCAGGGCGGGTGAACGTCCTCAGTGGGCCCCATGTGGCACAAGGGCCGTAGAGTGAGGACAGCTGCTTATTGTTTGTTCGCCATCACTGAGTCAGCCCTGACTTGTGGCGGCCTCACATACAATGGAACAGATTGCTGCCCGGTCCTGCGTCAGCCCCCATGATTGGTTAGGGGATGGACCGTGGTGTCAGTTGGGGAGTGAACATTGGCTGATTTTCAGAAGCGCGATCGTAATCTCGCAGAGGCTGAGACACCATCCTTAGAACCTCCTGTAAAAAGGTATTTCATTCCTAATATTGGGTGTGGACATCAGATATTTAGATGAAATATTTAGACAAAATGACATCAGATCAAATATGATTTACCTAAACATTTAGTACAGCATAAACTAAGCATGGCCAATACGCGCTTCCTTGACCTCTGGCAAGCTAAGGCTACATTAAAATATCCTGACTTGGTTTTTTCTTGGAAGGTGGTGGAGCAGAATGAAGAGTGATATATATTTTATGTTCTAATCTATCACAAAAAGTGAAGCTGAGAGGGGACAACTGGATCCAATTTTGGCACCAACAGGTCAGATACACCCAGGTATGAGTCTAACATTCAAGGCACCAAAATGTGATGGGTCAGTGAAATCATATCTGAGGCTACATCACTCAGGGGCTCTATCATCTGCTGAAGTGGTCTCACCAAGTGGTATTTCTAAGTGAATGCAAACACTGTTTGACTGCTTCCCCACCCCCCCACTAAGGTCTAATACAGGTTATACTACCCATCTCTGGAAGGAAGAGCTATGAACAAGACATGGCCTAGTGCCAACTGCACTGCTCAGTGGCCTCGGAAGCATTACAGACTGAAGAAACCCGCTATCCCATAGCATTTCGACTGTGAATCTTGGCTTTATCACATGGATAATGACTGGGTGGTATGTCATCCCCACAGCCCCATGGCTCCTAAGGTACCAGGTCCTTCTTTGTCCTCTAGGTCCCTGCCACTTTGGTGGTCAATGGACATGTCGGTACCCATGACCACGTGTGGTAGCAGAAACTGCAGGTGGAGCGAACAATCTTGCATCTGTCTAGATTCATGAAATCACGAAACATCAACAAACCACTGAGGCTACTCACTTCTATTTCCTGGCCCTTAGTGCGTGCCATGTGGAAAACAGAAAGATTTCTCCCAAGTTATCACCCCCAAATGTGTGCCAAACTTAGCCGCCTGCTATGCGTGCAAAATGACTATACACTTGGAGGGCGACAGAAGCAGGTCAGGGGTTATTCTAAGGGCTATCAGCCATCTAGAGCAATCAGGCTGTGTGCTCTGTCCCACCCTAATTAAGGCCAACTCCCTTCTGATAAGGATAGTGGTAGATGACTTCCTTGTAGGAGACTGGGAGGTCAAGTCCACCCAAGGATGATCAAGGTTAAGGCCACCATCACGAATCAAGGGTCTGGTCTTCTTGTCACATGCAGGCCCCTAGCTGTTACTCCCCTTTCTGTTACTCTTATGGCTATTGTACATCCCCTTCTTGTGATGTATATGCCTATCGTATAGCCCCTTCCCGGGACGGTGGTTATCTGTAATCACGGCTCCTAAATAGATATGAACCTTGGTGAACAAGAAACTTTCTCTCCCTAGCGCTCTCTGGCCCTCTAGCTTCCTGCCTGGCTGGGTGTGAACCTGGTTGTTGAGATTATGGCTGTCCAGGAATGATGCTACCATGAAATGTGTCTGACTCTGTTCTTTAAATCTCTCTCTCCAAATTTCTATGACTTCACTATAATCTTTACTTAATATTGCTGTACAGTGGCACCTACCAGACCTGTGATGATGTTAGGGGCTGTGTCCCCTGACAGTGCCATGTGCTAGTCTGGGCTGGAGGAAGAGGAGGAGGAGGGTAGGGGGAGGAGTGAGGAGGAGGAGGAGAGGGAATCGGGGGAGGTGATCACCTCCCACAAGCCCCACCTTCTAGGATTCCTCCTTCTAAAGAGGACTGCTGCACACCATACTTCAAATCACACATCTATACCCTTTTGGTGGATTTCATCTTTTTTTCCCTCTAGGTGAGAGTCAGCAATGGAATTGAAAAGTTACCATATTGAGAGTCACGGCCCCCCAGTTTATTTATCTGGAAACAGTGATGGTTCTGCATTTGGAAACAATTTCAAAACTGACCACCACAAGTCCATTCTCACTAAAGAATAATAAAGATAATAATAATAATAATAAAATAATTAAGTGCCAATAAAATTGTGGAAAAAAACAAAAGAAGTTCCACACCTCTACACTGTTTATGATGTTGAAAACTGCATTGAAAAAGAAGTAAATAAAAAGAACGGGAGAAGGCAAAGATTCCATTTGTAAAATCATTTTATTGGTATAAATATACATATGAATAAAATCCCTTCAGCCTGTCATGTAAGTGAATATTTGTGAAATGTCTTAAAAAGAGTAGTAGTGTTCTGATT
Organism: Nesogale talazaci; assembly: GCA_004026705.1. Taxonomy (NCBI): domain Eukaryota; kingdom Metazoa; phylum Chordata; class Mammalia; order Afrosoricida; family Tenrecidae; genus Nesogale; species Nesogale talazaci. The sequence goes on from PVJH01035931.1 coordinate 17,202, forward strand.
TTTTTTAAACAGGGGTCAAAGTAGGCTCTCATAAAACCACACATTAAAAGCTAATATGCAGACAGAAAGGAAAAGGCCTTCTAAAAACACACATATTTGTAACCTCCCCCCAGTCAACTATATACATGAACCTGGGCACCGACAGACGCAGTGGGGGAGGGGGGGTCGCTCACCCCTTTTCTTCCCTGTGCTCCTCCATGGTTCTGCAAAGGTCATCTGTTGACCAATTCCGCATCCGGAAGGAAGAAGTTCCCCATGGGAGAATGTAAAAACCATACTCCTGGTCTAATATATATCTCTCTCTATCTATACTGTACACAAGTTATTTATTAGTGTGCTCTGTTCCTCTACTTACAATGTGCAATTGCATACGTCAAGCCTGGATGGCGTTGTCAGGTCCTGTGTGGATCTAACGGGTACATTCAGCAGCGCCCCACATGGTCTGTTGGGGGGGGGGGCTCCTTGTGTAAGAGAGTGTCCAGTTAATACGCTGACCGCCTCCAAACGCTGGCCGCGGGCAGGGTAACGGGCAGCTGAGGCAGAGAAGTTCAAGTCGGGCCCATGGAGTAATTGCTGGCTTTCGTGGAAGGCATTAGGAAGGAATGTTTCAAAATCAAAGGCCGGAGGCTGGGCCTGGGGGCACAGGGGGAGGTAAGACCAAATGAATGTGCTTTTGGATAGATTAAGAAATGGAATCCTTTCAAGCCTCCAAAGACTGACAAGGGAAAGGAGAGAAAGCACCAGGAGGAGAGCGCCCAAGGGAGAGGCCTTGCCTGCGGGTACCTTGCTCAGGGCGGAAGCAAGCGCCCTGCCCACAAGGCTCCCGCGGCTATGAGCTTTACACAAAAATAAACTCTTTTTCCGCTTCTTCTCCGGAGTCACTCGACTTGCTGCCTTGACGGCCATCTCTGCTGGAAGACCTTGGCTTTTGCTCACGACACTCCTGGGGGGGTTGGGCCCAGCTTCTTCTGGAAACTGCTGGAGAGAGAGGGGGAGGGTAAGTCATCAGAAAACTGGCAAGGAGGATCCTCTTGGACCCGGGAGGAGGAGGGATTCTCAGGGGAAGTGTTCTGAAAAACCACAGAACCACGGACAGTGAGGGGCTCTGGACAGAGAGGAGAAACAGACCACCACCAATGCAAGCCAAGTCAAGGAGAGACGGACAAAACCCCTCACGGACGGTCTATGAAAGGCCAACCTTTCGTAGACAGGGTCAAGACCCACCTGGAGGGGGTGGGGACCCCTGGGGACACGGACAAGGAGAGAGGGAGCAGAGAGGCTGGTCAGGCAGGAGGAGCACCGGCCCTACTCCACACCGGGCGACCTTCTCCAACACCGCCGAGGACAGGACAAACAGGGACGCTCTGTGCGATGCCTTCTGCAGGTGACTTGGGGGTTGGTCCTCCAGGACACCAGAGAGGCCCTGGAGGACACTTTGTCAGGCTGGTTCAGATATTGTCCCCTCTCCAGGGATGAGTCCAACAGTGTCCTGCAAAGGCAGTCAATATTGCCTAGCCTTTACTGGGACCTTTTGGAGCCATCCGCGACTGCTGCTCATGCTAGCCTCACAGACACACGGGGCTCCCCCGAGGCTTCACAGAGCAGTGGAGGGAGCACGAGTACTCTCCATGTGCCTGCAGAGCGAGGTAGGTGCTCCTGGCATGACTGTGGGTGTTCCTCCTCAGCTACCGGGGCTCAGCTGAGCTCAGTTCCCCATGGAAGGACAGAGCAGCACTGCCCTGATGGGCTTCTGGGGCTGTTAACCTTTACATAGGAGAAAGGCTTTTCTTTTTCCCTCAGAGCAGCGGGGAGTTCTGAACTGCTCCCCTTTCAGCTAGTGCCCCAGCATGTCACCTATAATGCCACAAGACTCCGTCCTCTTCCCTGGAGTACTTCTGGAACTATGGGACGTGGAGCAGGCTTGTTCTCCGAAGCCCCCCGTGCTTGCCCTGGGGTACGGTTCACACGCCGCCCTCTGGTGCAGCTATTCAATAGTGGCCACCACATCTCCTGCATAGAAACCACTGCAGCTCAAAGCAG
>PVJH01035932.1:0-19257 GCA_004026705.1 Nesogale talazaci
AATTGAATTTTAGAACAACTTGAAAATTTGTTTCAATAAAATGATTTTTGGGGGTAATGATCATTGTTTTGTATTTAAAAAGTATTAAGTTTAGATATCAGTTGTATGATACTGCTTTTGTATGTGTGCCTTTACCCGTGTTTTTTAAATAACTGGTAATCTACACACTAATAAAAATTTTCCTGATTTCAAAACCTCTAAAAAAAAGACTTATTTAAAATATTGAAAAACAAGGACATCTCTTTGAGGACTAAGGTGTATCTAATTGAAGGCACGGTAATTTCAATTGCTCCACATGCATGTGAAAGTTGGACATTGCATAAGGAAGACAAATAAGAATCAATGCATTTGACATTGTTGGTTTATCTACTTATATAAGCCAGGCATGGGAAGCAAGCTCAGGGAGAAAGCAAAGGGGCCAAAGGGCCCAGAGGGTCTTGGCAGGGAGAAGGTGGGGTAGGTGAGGGGAAGAGAGTGGTGAGCAAACAATGACATAGACAGGGGAACAACTAAGGAATTAAAACCCACAGTAAGGGGGCTGCAGAGAGCTTGTGGGTTTTAGAGCAATAGCAATCACGCTGACAGGAAGTACTAAAAGGTGAAGAAGGGAAATATGATGGTGGGGTCTGGGGAAGGCAAAAGGAGGCAGAGGAGGTTTCTAAGAATCAAAACTATAGATAGACATACAAGCAGAAGTGTGTACTTATGAAAATACACGAATCCATAAAAGTAGATGTATTGGACTATGTACATATATTTATGAGGCAGTACAATGAGATTATGGACAGATCTGTCCATAATTATTATGATTATGATCGTCTCCTTCAATACAAGAACATTTGTTTCCAAAAAACTGGCATTTTGTGATGCTCACCTCCTTGTCCCCCAACCTCTGCCCTTGGCACACTCCCTGAAGACAAAATGGGTGCAAAAACAAATGTGGTGAAGAAAGAGATGGTACCTCGCTGTTAAAAGAAATAGCATCTGTGGCCTTAAAGGTTTTAAGGTAAACAAGAGGTCATTCAGCAGTGAAGCAAAAAACCCACAAGGAACAAGCATACCAGCATGGAGAACTCTGGTGTGGGGTCCTGTGACCAGTTGTCACAGTCTCTCCATGAGACTGGGATCATGACAACTCTTAAAACAGCAGTCTCTTCTTATTCTAATTTCCACAAACTTCTCAAAACCATTTTGTATTTTCTTTTTTTTCCAAGCTAATATAACCTTTATAATTATTTTATTTTTTGATGCCCTCTCATCTTTTTTTAAAATAACTTTATTGGGGGGCTCTTACAGCTATTATAACATTCAGTACATCATCTGTATCAAGCATATTTGCACACACGTTGCCACATACATTTCCAAACACTTTCCACTTGAGCCCTTGGTAAAAACTCCTCTTAAAAAAAAGAAGCTATTCCCTCCCCCCCCCCTTTTTTCAATGAATCATTTTATTGGGTACTCACACACCTTCCCTCACAATCCATATATACATCAATTGTAAACGAACAGAAAGAGAAAGAAGGAAAACAAAACCAAGCAAAACATATCAGATGAGATTAAAGGGCAACATATTGAATTGTCTGCTTAGTCTAACAGGCAGTGCTCCCTAAAAATCAGGTTTTTTAAATTAAATACTTTTATTGGGGTCTTTTACATCTATTATAACAATCCAGACATACATCCAGTGTGTCAAGCACATTTATACATATGCTGTCATCATCATTTTCAAATCATTCTCTTCCTACTTGAACCCCTGATATCAGGTTCCCATTTCTTCCTCCCTCACGAACCCTTGATAAATTATAGACTATTATTTTCATATCTTACATTTTAATAGAGAGTGAGAAAAAATTCTGCTTTAGTTTTACAATCATAGTATACTATATAAGTTTCAAGCATGACTTCATTTCTGTAAATATTGTGGCTTGTTATCTTGTTCAAAAGTATGTCCTTCAATGAATGTGATTAATAAAAATTCTTCAAAAGCTTTCATTATCTTCTAGGATGCCAGAAGGTTTAATGTCAATCAGGAAAATCCATTTTAAACTGCATGATCATCCTGATTTAAAACAGTAGCCTACTTTAAAAATACCATTTTATTGGGAGCTCGTACAACTCTTATCACAATCCACACATTGTGTCTTATCACAATACATCCATTGTGTCAACCACTTTTGTACATTTGTTTCCCTCATCTTTCTCAAAACACTTATTTTCCACTTGAGTTCCTGGTATCTGCTTCTCATTTTTCCCCTCCCTTCCCGCTCACCCCACACCCCATGAACCTCTGATAATTTATAAATTATTATTATTTTGTTATATGTATCTGACATCCCCCCTCACCCACTTTTGCTGCTGTCCATCCCCCAGGGCAGAGGCCATATGTAGATTCTTGCAACCTGTTCTCCCTTTCTACCCACCTTCCCCTTCCCCTCCCATTGTCACCACTCTCATCACCAGTTCTAAGGGTTTCTTCTGGTCTGAATTCCCTGTGTTGCAAAACCCCCTCATATCTGGCAAAAGAATGTGTTTCTTTATCTGCAAACTACAGGTTGCTGACTAGGGTAGGTGGAAAGAAAATAAGGAGACAACTCAATGAACATAATATTTATGTTTAATAAATAAATATGTAAAAATACTTTTCCTTGATTACAGATGTGAATATTATTTAGTAAAACTACCAAAAAACCAAAGTGTAGACAAAACCAAAGCTCTCACTTAAACACATGATTTAAGTGTCAATAGTAGAAAATAAAATTAAATCTTATCCATATTGTCAGACTTTTCTTTCTTTTTTAAATAAATAATTTTATTGGGGGCTTCATACAGTTATTTTCACAATCCACACATTCAACCACTATATGTCAAGATTTTTCTTTCTTGGTGCGTATAATTACCCATAAATTAGTCTTTACCTAAGAGTCGTGTGTAGGAGGAACAAATTTCAGAGACACGCATATGGATATAAGGACAAGGTTTATATACGAGAGGAACAGGACATTGAGAAAACATCCCAGCCCAGTCCAGTTCAAAGTCATAAGTCCAATATTAACCCACATGCCCGAAATCAGTCTATAAAGTCTCCTTCTGACTCACAAAGTCACAGGTCAGTGGGTGCAGAATGCCAGCGCTGGCAGGGGTCCCCACAAGGCTCCTCGCTTCCAGGGCTCAGGGACCATCAACAGCAGAAGCAACTCATCGCTGGCAGAGGTCTCTATGTGGCTGCCCCAGCTTCAGAGGTCTGGCTCCATCAGGGCAAAGCCGTGTGGCTTCTCTGGCTCCTCAGATGCTGCCATCTTGTCTTGTCCATAATTCATCGTCTCTGAGACCTAATTCCCAACAACCAGGGAGATAGCTTCTCATCTTCACAAGGGAAATATCGCAAGATTCCCATAAGTGTCAGGAGAAAGCCATGCCCACATAGAGGCTTCATTGGCTACGCAATGGCTATCTCCAGATTAACAGGCTAGACTCCACCCCTACATCTCAATCATAAAATTAACATAAGCACATGACTGCCACAAGTCGTTTAACCTAGGTGGGCATAATATAGTATAAAATATGGGAGTGCTTTAAACCCCAAACCCCACCTTATGACATGGTGTCCATTCTGACTCACATAAACCCTCCACACCGCGCAGAGTTGTCTGTGAGTTTCAAGATTGTAAATCTGGTATGTGAATAGAAAGCCTCATCTTATTCCCTTGGTGCAGCTGGTGGATTTCAATGACTGATCTTGTGGTTAGCAGCTCCAAGTGAAACCCACTACACCACCAAAGCTCCTTAGACTGAGTATCTTAAACAAGGGAAAATGTATATGTTCTGATTATTGAAAGAGTCCAACTGATTTTGCAGACATCTGACAGAGTAAAAATCTCTGAAACAGAAAAACAAACAAATAGACAGTAAAAAACAGCAGCTTTGTGTACTAGGCACTCACTGCGGGACTACACACCGGGAGGGGCTCTGTCCGTAGACATGTTAGTCTGGGTACATTAGAGAAACAAATCCACAGAAACTTATATGTATAAGAGAGAGTTTTATATGAAGGGTAAGTACACATCAAGAAAACATCTTAACCCAGTGCTGCCCAAGTCACAAGTCCAACATTAACCCATATATCCAACACCAATCTACAAAATCCTCCTCCATCTTACAAAACACATACAATGATGCCAGCTGCAGGAGGAAAGCTGAATCAGTGAGCATGTAAGCATCTCAGTGCTGACAGGGCTGTGTCCACAAGACTGTTCCAGCACTGAGGGCTGCATTAGGGTAGGTCCATATGACTTCTAAAGGATGTCTTGTAGGAAATGAACCTTGCCAGCTGAAGCAGGGAACTGGCTAAAGCTGCTGCACCCTGGTCTGACCATCACAAAGCAAGAGACCCAAGGCGAGGCTCACTGAGTCACTTTCTCTCCACCCTTCAATTAACCAGGTTGGCACAATAAACGTTAATGATCTCAGGCAGCGCTCACAAGCTCAGCACAATGAACCTATAGTGTTTCAGTTAGTGCTCAGTTCGTTTTGTGTGTGAAGATTAAAAAAAAAAGCAGGGGTCTGGATCAGATCCCAGTCCCTGATTCTAATTCTAGTACTTGACCTCTTAGCCTCATACTTACCTCTTAATTTTCTGGTCTGGAAGCAGGAGTTCTGGTCAGGTAAATCTACCTGAAAGCTATCTTGCCTCCTCTCTGGTAGTATATTAAAAAAAATCTATTTACATTTTATTTTTGTTCACCCATCGGAATATAAAACCAAGTCTTTACAACTAAATCCCCAACTCTTTGTATAGTGACTGCTACCGAGTTGTCCCATAAATATATTTTGAAGGAATGTGGGTAGGAATAAAGGAAAATAATGAAAATTAGAAACAATTCTTCCAATCAAAACAGAGTGAACCTTCTGAATAATACAAAACAGGTGTTGCTTGAAGAATATAAAAAGAAGTGAACTAATTATTCAGTTTTGATGGCCACACAACTCAGACAATACTCATGATTTTGGAGTTTATTAAGGGAATTGACTGACAGGTTACAAGTCAGAATCAGAAGTATTCAGGATCCAATTCTTTGTCAGGACTGCCTATTTTCTTCTACGTTCACAGGCAGCCCTCTTTTTTATACTTGTCAATAAATACCTCAAGTACACTCCATTAATCTTATTTTTTTTGTGTGGCATCACTGTCCTGGTGGGAGTAGGAAGCCCAGCTTTGCTCCTGGAGAGCTGCTGATGGATTTGAACCATCCACCCTGTGGGCCACAGTCCCACACACCACAACTATGCCACTGGGGCTCAGCCAATCTTATTACTTTTGTTAGTAGAACCATGCATACTTAAAATTATCATGACATAAATTAGGGGAAACAAATAAAATGAATATATTTAGTAAAGGGAGAAATGATGTTGAAAAAGGTAATTAATATTACATGAAATAAAAAAATACCAGTTAAAACCACAGTGAGACCAGCACCATACAATAAAATTTTAACATTTTAATATTTTAATATAATAGATTTTAATAAAATTAAAATCACTGACAACACACATTGTTGTCAGTGTTGTAGAACAGCTACAGGGGGAACTGATCAGTGTGATCTACATATAACCCCTCCCAGAGGGATGGACAACAGAAAAGTCGGTGAAGGGAGACATCCGTCAGTGTAAGATGAAAAAAAATTTAAACAAATTGTCAAAGGTTCATAAGGGGGGTAGGGTCGATGGGGGAGGAGAAACATGAGAAGCCAATACCAAGGGCTCAAGCAAAAAGAAAATGTTTTGAAAATGATGATGGCAACAAGTGTACAAATGTGCTTGACACAATGGATGGGTGTATGGATTGCGATAAGAGTTGTATGAGCTCTCAATAAAATGACAAAAGACTATTACATGTGGGTAAATATAAACTAATAATTATTTATGTATCAGTTATGTGATCTCAGAATTCTGTTTCTACTTGTCCAAGGAAAATGAAGAAGCATGTTCACAAAAAGGCTTGTATATGGATTTTCATAGAAGCTTTACATGAACTAGTGTGGAATTGGAAATAACTTAGATATATCCATCAAGAAAATAAGCATGCTGTATATATTCCTAGCATGTATCATCCACCATTTAATGTTTTTAAACATGTTGTTCGGGGACACCAATCCTTGCAAGAGGACATCATACTTAGTAAATAAAGCAGAGAAGTAAAGTTCAGCAAAAAGAGAGGAATGCTGTCATGGAGGTGGATTGACACAGTGGACTCATACAAAACAATTCTGAAGATGGTACAAGACGAGGCAGCATCTTGGCTCTTGTCACTGTAAGTGAGAACCCTGGACTCAGAGGAACAAATTAATCTGCCTTGGAAGATGGACAGCAAGGATGCTCCTTCAAAGTGAGATGTAATCACAAATCCTTTGGGCATGTTGTTAAGAGAGACCAGTTCCTGGAAAAGGGCATCACTCTTGGTATCGTAGAGAGTTGGCCAAAAGAGAGAAACCTCAACACCCTGGGTTGACACCATGGCTGCAAAATGGGCTTAAAGCAGAATGACATTATGAAAATGGTGCAGGATACAGTAGTGTTTTATTCTGCTGTACGTAGCTTCTATATGAGTCAGTGACTGCTTGAGGCGTCTGACAACAGCATGGCAGAGAAAATCAATTTTCTATTCAGCAATTCAGGCACATTTGGCTTCCTGTAATTATTTGTAATTCACACAATGTAACTTTATCTGTTCTATTTCCTTCCTGTGTTTCCTGTCTTCACCCCACATTCTTTCTTAGCTATTCTTGTCTTCTGAACAAGAACTATTCTTGTTCTTGGTCAAATGTGGCCCATTTGATCACAAATCGCTGATTCCGCTAAGGAGTAGGCATCTTCCTAGCATTATTGTTCGACTGCAGACTGGTTTCTATTTGCTGAAATTGAAGCTGTGTGGGTGAGTTCTGTTTCAGGACTTGAAGAATGATGAAGGGCCCTCATTTTGGGGATTCCCCAAGAATCCCAGTAAGTTTGGCCTTTTAAAATATATAATTTTGAACTTTGCTTCTCATTTTTAATCTCACTCAACCCAGGATCTTCTAATATTCAGAGTAGATATCGCTGAACAGTAGTAGTGAGGCACCATTTGGTTCTTCTGGCCTCAGAGTCAGAAAGATTGCGTTTTGTGTGATTCAGTAGTCCCGTGGGTGTACTGATGGCACAGTGGATTGATACTCCCTGGGCTACTAATAACAAAGTCAGCCATTCAAAACAGCTTCTTAGAAGAAAGTCATAACTGTCTGAATTCACAACGCCTTACATCCTTGGAAACTCTGGGGAACAATAGTATCCTATGCTATATTGTAGCTATTAGAATCTACTCAAAGATAATGAGTTTGGGGGTTTTATCTGTCTGTTGGACTGTTTTTAAGTGACTTTGATTATTTTCTTCAATCTTTGCTTTGGATGAGGCAACATAGATGGTTTCACACTCACTTTTTTTCTTTCAAAGTTTTATTGGATTTCTGCCACGCATCGTACAATTCAATAGTTCACTCATAAAAAGAGTTGTAAATGATCACCGCAGTCAATTTTAGAACACTTTCTTCTTCTTTATACTCATTATTAGTATATTCTTTTAAATTGTGGCAACAGTACACACAACAGAATATTCTCCAATTCGAGAGCTTCTACGTCTATGCTTCAGTGTCATTGATCATACTCTGTTGTGCTGCGATTATTGGTACCCTTTCCCAAATTATTCCAACACCATTAACAGAAACTCAATGTAACCTAAGCCAAAAAAGTTTCCTTCTTTGCCCTCGGTAGCCATTGGTCCACTTTCTTTTCTTTCCCTGAGAGTAGTATTATTGATATAAAATTCACATGTCATACACAACCTTTGTGGAGTCACTTTTAAAAAGAGTTGTGTATACAGCATCACAATCAGTTCTGTTTCTCCCTGCCACTCCCACATTTATCACTTTCTTTCAAATTCCCCACATGCCCCGCCCCCCAATCCCTGTAAACCATTGCATCAGTTACTGTCTCTATGTATCCACACTTGCTTTGTGCTCCTAAACTGGGAAATTAACACAATCAACAAATACATAAACAAGACAAATAATAATAAACATAAAAATAAATATAAAAAGTAAGAAATAAAAGATCCCCAACAATACTTAAAAGGCCAGAGAACTTGTTCTGTTATGGAACAAGGGAGAAATATTTAAGTCTCGAGCAAATTCAGGTTGAGTCAAGAGGGAGGTCTGCTGACCAAGTATCTTATACCATGATTCGATCCATCATAATCAGTTTAAAATCGTCTCATCTGATAGTAAAGATGTTTGAATCCCTTGCCTGTGACCAGAAGGCGTCTTCCAGAAACTTAATCTGACGAGGTAATCTGCAGGTGGATTTTGGGCTCCCACTGTCCTCCATAGCCTGCTACAGATTGAGTGTTCACAACGTAAGCTCTGATAGCATTACCTTGATCCCGTTTGAATTTTGTTACCATACAGGCTGGATCAACACAGGCTGCTGTGCTTCTTCTATGGGGACTTAGTTGATGCCTCACTTAGACGGCTGCTTGTTTGGACACACGCCATGAAGACCTTAGAGACCGCCCCATTTCATAGTTGAGCACCATCTACTTTCTTCACCACACTTTGTTGCAGCATCCCTATCTTTAGTGATTTCTTTATGAAGGTGAGTATCGAGCAGGGTTGTCATACTAACTTTTAAGACTCTGTCCACTACTCAACAAAGTAGGATACAGACTATTGTCTTTGTGGACCATTTATGTTATGCCAGTTGAATATTACTTACCAGAAGACTATTAGCCTGAGCCATTGGTGACTCATTCTCTTTAGCTGGTTGGTTGTGTCTAAGAACTTTTCATAACTTCACCTGCTGTAGGCTTGGGTACTGTCCTATTCTCCTCCCACACCTGGTCAGCTAGTGCTTCAATGTATGCATTCACTTGTAGATCATTGTTATTGCAGGATAGTTTTACTCACCCCTCCTCTCTTACCTTTTGTAGCCATCAAACAATATTGTTTGCTTTTTTCTGCATGAAGTCCTTTCCTTTAACATTTGTAATAGGGTTCTTAAACAATATTTGTTATTTTGTGACATTAATATTACTCAATATAATGTCCTCTAAGTTCACTCATGTTACGAGGTATTCTTTTGATTCATCATTATTTTTCAAGGTTGCATAGTGTTCTGTTTTGTGTATGTACTATAGTTTGCTTATTCATATTTTCATTGATGGGCATTTAGGTTGTTTCCATTTTTTACAAATATTTTCCATTTTTTGTGAATATTGCTACAATGAATATGACTGGACTGAGCCCCAGTGGCATAGTTGTTGAGTGCGGGACTGCAGCCCACTGGGTTGGCAGTTCAAATCCAGCAGCAGCACTCCAGGAGCAAGACTGGGCCTTCCACTTCCACCAGAGGGCAGTGATTCCGCAAACAAACAAATAAAAAAATGAATATGACTGTATGTATATCTAGTTGAAGCATTGCTCTTATTTCTGTAAAATATTTACCTAGTAATGAGATTGCAGGATCAAAGTGCATTTCTATTTAGAAATTTTATGCAAGTGCTATACTGTCTTTCATGGTGGTTTTATCATTTTGCAATCTCTCAAGCAATATATCAGGGTTCCAACCTCTTCACATACTCACAAGCATTTGCTGTTTTGTATTGTTTTGAATTTTGCTATTAATGTTGTTTTCAATTATCTCGTAAGTGAAAGTTGTACAGTCACTTAGGAAGAATTGATGTATGTAAACCATGGACAGGGAAACAACTGGGGTGTTGAAGTCATTAACAAGGAGGAGATAGGGATCCAAGGCAGGTGTGTGTGTGTGTGTGTGTGTGTGTGTGTGTTGGAGTAACAGCAAACTAGCTAAGAGGAGGTACCAAGAGGTATAAATAAGGGAAAGTGACCAGGGGGCAGGAGGAAGGTAAAAGGAAACAGAGAAAAGACCAAGGAAGCAAAGGAAGAAAAGAAGTATAAATAGGGGTATAAAGAATAGAGGTATAAAAAAAAGACTAGAGGTATAAACATAACAGTGCACATATGTAAATACGATTATCCACAACAATAGAGGTATTGGCCCATGTAAATATATTTACACAGCAATATACTGAGGTAGGAGATGGACTTTGGGCCTCTGCTCATACGTCCCTCAATACAAGATCACTTTGTGCTAACCATTCAGCAGTCTGAGATGTTCATCCTCCTGACACAATCGCTGAAGACAAAATGGGTGCATAACTAAATGTGGTGAAGAAGGTGGTAGTGTCTAGCTATTACATGATATAGTGTCTAGGGCATTAAAGACTTGAAGTTATACAAGCCAACATTCAGCAATGAAACAAAAAGGTAGAAACATACCACCTGTGCAATCATGAGGAGTTATAGGGACCAGGTAATTGGCATCAACAGACACAACAAACAAAAACATACTGTTGGGAATGAGGGGGGCTGGCATGGAGATCCAAATTGTGTCGGTAGATAGTGGAACAATCTCCCAACAGAGGGGCTACAGGGGAGGGATGAGTCACTCAGTAAAGCATCGATGAAACACACTATATTCCTCTGATTCCTTTAGGTTCCTCATCTCCCACTACCATGACCCCAGGGCTACTTCTCAATTCGGACTAGACTGGAACGTGTACACAGAATCCAGGAAGAATAGTTGGAATCATGATACCAAGAAGGGTAGGGGAAAGTGAGGAGAGGAATGGAGAAAGCGGGAACCAATCACAAAGATAAACACATAGCATACACCACTCTACGGGGGAAGAACAACAGAAAACATCAGGGAACAGAGACAGTGGTCAGTGTGAGAGATGAAAATAATAACAATGTGCAATCTACCCAGAGTTATGAGGGTGGGGGACAGCTGATACCAAGGACTCAATAGAAAGTAAATTTCTACAAAAGAAAGAGGAATATATATACATATATCTGCCTCATTCAATTGATATATGTATTGTGAAAAGAGATGTATGAGCCCACAATAAAATGATTTAAAAAGAGAGGAAAAAAACAAGTGAAAATAAATAAATAAAAATCAACATCAGATTTACCAAAATAAATAAGTAAATAATTAATTATGGTGTTGGCTGATCACTGAATACAAAATGGGTGCATAAACAAATGCGGTGAAGAAAGTTAATGGTGCCTGGCTTGGGGGTCTTAAAGGCTTGAAGAACCAGTGTACATGTTCTGGTCTAGCCACATTTGTAAGGTAGAGTTTGGTTCATGATAGTCAGGGGTGGGTGTGGAGGGTGGGGGAGAAGAAGCATTAAAGAACTAGAAGAAAGTTGTATGTTTCATGGAAGCTATACTACACCCTAACTGGCTTTTCTCTTTCTTGTGACCCTTCTATAAAGGGATGTCCAATTGCCTACAGATGGAATTTGGGACTCCACTCCACCCTCTCCCTCATTCACATCAATATGACTTTTTGTCCTGGGTCTTTAATGCCTGATACCTGATGCTATTGACACCTCATGATCTCACAAGCTGGTGTGCTTCTTTCATGTGGGCATTGTTTCCCAGCTAGATGGCTGCTTGTTTTCTTATATATGTTGGATGCCTGAGCATCTATTTTAGTGACGTGTCTGTTCAGATAACTCTGCCCTTTAAAAAATTGAATTATTTTACTTTTTTGATGTTATTGTTGAGGAGTTGAAGCATTGTATGCATTTTAAACAAAAGTCTTTTGTTTGATGTGTCATTGCCAAAGTTGTATTTACAGGCCGGTTGTTTCCCTTTTAACTCTTTGGCTAATTCTTGTGCTGCATATGGGGTTCTAAACTTTAGAAGGTCCTAGCCATCTTTTTCATATTCTGATTTTTTGTGTGCTTTCACTCATGTCCAACAGTGTTCTTGTCAAGTATTAGTGCCCACTAAGTTTGTTTCTATTTCTAATTTTGATCATGTTTGTGATTTTAGGCTTTAAGATTAGGTCTTTGATCTCCCAACAATGTTTGCTGTCAGATGTTTAGGCTGGATTCAAAATAAGGGATATCATTGCTGATGTCAGATGGATCTTGTGTGAAAGCAGAGAATACCAGAAAGATGTCTATTTGTGTTTTATTGACTGTGCTAAGACATTTAACTATGGTTCATAACCAACTATGGGTAGCCTCGAGAAGAATGGGAATTCAAGAGCACTTCATTGTCCTGTGCAATTTACACATGGTTCAAAAGGCAGTTGTGTGACTAGAATAAGGGAATACTGCATGGTTTAAATTAGGAAATGTGTTCTTTAGAATTCTATCCCTTCCTCCTTATTCAATCTTCATACTGAGAAGCTGGATGATATGAAAAAGAACGTCGGTATCAGGACTTGAAGGTTTATTAATCACCATGATTTGCAGATGACTCAACCTTGCTTACTTAAAGTGAGGAAGAGCTGAAGTACTTGCTGATGAAGATGAGGGATTTCAACCTTCAGGGTAAGGAAAAATGAAATCCTCACATCCGGACCTATAAGAAATAGCCAATAAATTGAGAAAATAATTATTACGGGTTTTGTCTTGCTTGGATCCACAACCCACGGTCATGGGAAAAGCAGCCAATGGCACAAAGGATACAGGGCATTGGTTAAATCTGCTGCACAAGGCATCTTCACAGTGTTAAAAGAAGAAGATGCTATTTTGAAGACTAGGGTACTGCTAACTCTAATCACACCATATGGATGTGAAAGTTGGACATTGAATGAGGAGGACAAAAGAAGAATGAATGCATGTGAATTGTGGTGCTGGAAAAGACTGTGGAAAGTGTCACGGTGGCAGTTACAGAATCTCCTGATAACTTGAGTGCAGAGGTGGAGTCTATCCTGTCAACCAGGCCGTACCCAATGATGCCTCTCTTTAGGGGCATGACCTTCTCCTGAGGACTCTGGGAACTCCTGTTTTTGTCCCTGGAGGAGGAACACACACTCTCTCTGTTTCATACTCTATTGACAATCCATATGGAGCTGTGCAGATGGCAGCCAGAGCCCTGAAGCTGGAGGTGCCCCAGGGCGAGTCGTGCCAGCACTGACATGCTTTCACAAGACTTGCCACTGGCCTATGATCTTTCTGCTTTTAGCATCATTGAACGCATTGCAGGATTCTATAGAATAATGTGTTAGTCCAGGTAGGCTAGAGGAACAAATTTCATAGACATGCATATAGGTATAAGGAAAAGGTTTATATACAAGAGGAACAGGACAATGAGTCCAGTCCAGTTCAAAGTCATAAGTCCGATATTAACCCATATGCCCGAAATCAGTCTATAAAGTCTTCTTCCGACTCACAGAGTCACAAGTCAGTGGGTGCAGAATCCTGGTGCTGGCAGGGGTCTCCACATGGCTCTGCGCTTCCAGGGCTCGGGGTCCATCAACAGCTTCCCGTTGTGGCAGAAGCAACTCATCGCCGGCAGAAGTCTCCATGTGGCTGCCCCAGCTTCATAGGTCTGGTTCCATCAAGTCAAAGCTGTGTGGTCTCTCTGTTAGTTCCTCCAGCTTCTCAGACTCTGCCATCTTGTCTTGTCCATGATTCATCGTCTCTGAGACTAACTCCCAACAACTGGGGGAGATAGCTTCACATCTTTATGAGGGAAATAGTGTGAGATTTTCCAGATGTATCAGGAGAAAACCATGCCCATACAGAGGCCTCATTGGCTACTCAATGGCTATCTCCAGATTAACAGGCTAGACCCCACTCCTACATCTCCATCATGAAATTAACATAAGCACATGACTGCCAAAAATAATTTATAGAATTTACACTTTTTACTCGAAAGTTTTTTCATATGTTAATGTTGTCATTCCTGCTTTCTTTTGGTTACTGTTTGCTTAGATCATTTTATTTTTCCATCCCTTGATATTTACCTATTTTTCTTTCAATGACTAATGTATATTTCTTTTTAAAAAAAAAAAACAAAGGAAACTAACTCGCTATAATAGTCATGCTGACTCATAATGATCCTATGGGACAGAATAAAACAGTCACTGTGCATTTCGAAGACTGAAACTTATTATAGGAGTAGAAATTCCCATCTTTCTCTGCTAGTTTCAAACTGCTGACTTCGTGGTTAGCAGCCCAAGCTAACCACTGTACCACCAGTGTCCTCATTTACTATTGGGCCAGGTTTTCTTAGTCATTTTGTCACTCTCTATTTTTGGATTGGCGCCTTTAATTCATTTATCTTCACTGTACTTAACAGTTGGGGAAGCTTTTATTTCAGCTATTTTATTAACCTTAATGTGTGTTTATACTATTAGTGGTTTCTTTGTTCCTCTTTTCCTGTCGTGATGAGTAATTTTGAAATTACTGGATTGCCAACTCTTTGTTTGTCTTCTTTATTTTGTTAAGTACCTTTATTAATTTTCCTTGTGGTTTCCAAGAGGATTATGTTAACTGTGACATTGTGAGACTCCATTAACTTTCTCAGTATACTACCCTGATCAGCTCTCCTTTCATTTCCATGTCCTCGTTTGCAACTTTTTTTTCAGGCTCCTGATACTCTAAGATTCAAGTTATTTTATATGTCTTCAAGCTTCATGATTTTCTTTTCTGCTGGCACAAGTGTCATGCATATTGGACATAGTTTTCTTCAGTATTTTTTGTTGAGCCATCTGGCATTAAGAATTACTTTCTTTTCCTTTACATGCATTTGGTTTATCCTTTTATTTTGTTTCAACGAGAACATATTTTAAAATGCTTTCTTTGTTTTATTTGAACAAAGCAAAAAATTTATTGACATCCAGTCAGTGCTGAGTCACAGCAACCCTGACGGCAGGTAGAATTCCCTCTGTGCGTCTCTAGACTGTCGCTCTTTAAGCCAGCAGAAAGCCCCATTTTTCTTCTGCTGAGCTGGGGGCTTTGACATGCGGACCTTGTGGTTAGCAACCCAAAGCGCAAACATACAACACCAGTGTCCCACACAACTTACATGTTGATCATTTTTTAAGAGTTTGATTGACATATAATTCATGTATCACACAGTTCAATGTCTATGTAAATTAGAAATAAGTCCGTCCCGATGGGCCGCAGTCCCGCGCACAACCACTACGCCACCGGGGTTCAGCCCCTTATATCTATTCTTATTAGCTCCCTGTCTCTGCTAACCACATCTGTCATAATACTAAGAAACTATTAATCAATCAAGTTCCTGTCTCTGTAGCTTTACCGATTCCAAGTTTCATTTCAATTATTCAAATAAAAAAGAAATAAACAAAATAACCCCAGCAACTACAACAGAATAAAGCATGGAAGAATGTCAGTCCAAAAGAGAGCAGACTGTAATAAAAAAGTATCAAGTTGAATACTGGTTAAGGGGAAAACAAATGTGTGGCGGTGACATAATCTCATGTCAGCTTGATTCGTAGGGAGGAGGAGTAGGTTCTAGCAAGTAAACCAAGACAGTCTGATGATGCTTCCTTATGGGCGTGACCTTCTCATGAAGTATCTGGAAACTTTTTCTCTCCCTGGAGAAGGGCCACCCACTCTCTCTGTTTCATATTTTTGTTGACAAGCAACACGGTGCCACACAGATGGCAGTCAGAACCCTGGAGGTGCTTCCACCACCATTGGGTCCACAAGAATTTTCACATACCAGCCTTCCTGCCTTTGGAATCATTTCATGTGCTGCATGCGTCTAAAGAGGATTTATGGACTAGTATTGGACACAAGGGCTAAAGTTGGACTTATGGACTTGATCCGCATTGGGCTGAGATGTTTTCTCTCTATAAAATTTCTCTTTGATATAAAACTTGCTCTTACACACATATGAGTATCTCTGGATTTATTTCTCTGGTCACCTTGGACCAACACAAAATGATAAGATTTTAAATGCTACCCCGAGCATATTTGTGGTAATACATTTTGATGCATTCTTGTCTAGACACAAGACTATTCTTGACCAGAGGACCAATGGAGATTTAGTTCCATGTGGGGCTCTGTAACTGGATGTGGGGCTTTGCCTCTCATCCATGTTTTTGTTGTTAGGTACCATCCAGTAGGCTCTGACCCATAGTGGCCCAGTGTACATCAGAACGAAACACTGCATAGCCCTGTGTCATCCTCACCCTTGTTCCTATGCCTCAGACCATCTTTGTAGCTACAGTGTTAATCCATGTTGTTGAGGGACTTTCTCTTTTTTGCTGCCTTTTAATAAAGGAGTCTTTGAAAACTCATTCATAGCCTCCTGCAAATTCAGTGATTAGCTATTCAGCTCTGATATAATTCCCCTCTCTGATTTTGGGTTTTAATTCTTTGATCATGCTAGTGACATGCTTCTTAAGTGTGGACTTGTCACCTCACTTTGATAGCTGGTTGTTTTAAGACAAGCCTTTAAGAGTCCCGAACTCTATTCTTTCTGAAATCTGGGTACTATTTGATTTCATCACCATCTTTTTCTATAGCACTCATTCCTACCATGAGGGCAATTATTGAGTAGGGATACATCATGAGAACTAATTTGCCTTAAGTTGGGACTTAAGAAAACCTCAGGGGCTGAGCCCCAGTGGCATAGTGGTTGTGCGCAGGACTGCGGTCCACTGGGATGGAGGTTCAAATCCAGCAGCGGCTCCACAGGAGCAAAGGCTGGGCCTCCTACTCCCACCATAAGAGGGCAGTAGATGCCCCAAAAACAAACAAGCAAAAAATCAAAAATGAAGAAAGCCTCCAAATCCATTAGCATATCTAAGTTTAAATTCATCACAGGTCAACTTTAGAGATACTATTATTCTTATATTGAAGAATATTATGTCAAGACTGAGCCCCGGTGGCGTAGTGGTTGTGCGCGGACTGAGGCCCACTGCCTTGGAGGTTCAAATCCAGCAGCAAGACTGGGCTTCCTACTCCCACCATCAGAGGGCAGTGATGCCCCCCCAAAACAAAACAAAACAAACAAAACAAAAGAATATTATGTCATCCGTATGAGACATATGGTAATTCTGTTAATATCATCAATAGTAGTGTTGAGAAAAGAAAAGTATACATGAATAGACTAATATATATGGACTGTTGACTTTTACTGATTAAGAACTTAAGTGACTATACACAATTTACACAAATAATAAGGGTTGGGACAGGAATAAAATTTTCAGTAAGCTCATTCATTAAAGTAGAACTGTGTTTGCTGGATGAAAACCTTCTGTAAAACGCTGAGAGACTATGAGATTAGCAAATATATGATAGTCTAAATTGCCATCACTCTCATGGCAAGAGATTTGAAGAAAATTCTCTTCTCAGACTAAGACACTTCAGCTTTAATTCCAAATGAGTATTTTAATTCCTGTAATCTGCTATAGGTGTGTTTAAGGTAGAGTTTGGATCGCTTAGTGGGGTTTCCATATTGGATCCTTCTGGTGCAAACTTTCAAGGAAGTTGTGCACCTTGAAAGGACAAAATCTAAAGACTTGGTACTTGGGTCACCAAGTGTTGGATAGAAACTAGGTCAAAGTGTTTGAGTAGGAACACGATACAGGATTTATTTTCCTACTGGGACTTTATATAAGGAATTTAAATCATTTTTTCCAAAAGCTACTTGAGCCTCATGGTTTACCCACCAATACAAGTGACAGCACTTTTTCTGAGACTGACATGCCCCACACTCATCCCCACTCCCTGGACTTGAATCTCCATGAAGGATTGCTGAAATCTTATAGGAGTGTCTACTGTTTTGGAGTGATCTTGGGACAATGCTCTATGAGAGGGACTGATTAGTCTTCTCTCTCTCCCCACAATAAGAAAAACTAACCCCAGCCATAGTGAGGTCTCCTCTGAATAGGTGGTTTTAAAGAAGTAGAAATAAGGAAGTGGTAGATGGGTCGTCAGGCAGAAGATTACATGACCAATTCAGGACCTTCTGGTGCAGTCTGTGAAGGTGCTGTGTACCTTGACAGGATCAAGTCCAATGTCCCAGCTTTCTATAGCACATTTCCTGGGTCTCTAGGGGCTGGGTGGAAATGATGCCAAAAGTGTTCAGTTAGGTTTTAACAGAGGAGAGTTCCTCTCCGATATGGTTAATTTTTCAAGATTGGCAAAGAGGGAGATGACCATTCAGTTGCAGACATACAAAATTGTGCTAAGGATACCCCAAATCAACATGCACTCGTACCAGAGTGATAAGTGAACCTTACTGGAAATCCAAGTTAAGATGAGGGATAGAAAGTTCATGCATGTCCCAGAGAAGGCAAGTACATTTCTATTGGTAGGTAAGTGGGGAGACCCAATCTCCTATCGAGGGAGAAGGGATAAAAACCCAACACTTAACACTATTTAAATAGAGCCCAAAGAGAGGCTATGCCTAGTTCTATGTTCCTAGATAGACATGTATGACGTAGTTTCTATCAGCCCTTGGGGATCCAGGCTATACTATACACTGTGTACTTTCCAGGCACACAACATCCTTCAGAGACCACACCAGAAGGACTCCATGTGGAAGCCTCACTAAATGAAGTGAGCTTTTTCAAACTCACCTGAAGTTCTTGGTTGCAGTGCCGTAGTATGAGAAGCAGCAGATGACTACTATTCCAAGGATATAGAAGTGGCAGTTCTTGGAGTTTGGTACAGATCTCTTGTTTTGAGGGTGCCCACCCAATGGATGGTGGGCTGGAATTTTAATGCTCTCCTTGTTTTATTATGATGTGTACTAAACTGATACATGTGGTTCACTATTATTGAAAGTTTTGCCTTATCACCAATTCCCATTGTTGGTGTAAATAGTGTCTAGCCACTTAAAACTAATATGCATGTATTGCCATTCATAACTGACCTATACTTGTATATCTCCTTTTCTTAATTGTTCTTTTTTTTTCAATCATACATTTTTTTCACAATATATAAATAAGCATACTCGTCAAGCACCCTCACATGTCCACTTCTATTATTGTTCTCCAATCGTCCACCTTTTTCCCTTTAGCCCCTAGTATCGGCTTATCCATTCCTTCCACTCTTCCCCTGGTCTCTTCTCCCCTCCAACCCTCAATAGTTTATACATTGTTATTGTTTTGTCATATTGTACATTGCCCGACCTCTCTCCCAACCCACTCCTTTGATGCCCGTCCTTCAAATAAGAGCTTGTGTATATATCCTTGCTGTTGGTTCCGTCTCTCTACCCCCCCTTCCCTCCACCCTTCCAGTATCTCCAATCTAACCATTGGCCCGAAGGGGCCCATCCATCCTGGTTTCCCCATATCTCCAGCTCCCCTCTATGCCAGTGTGACTTCTCCAGTCCATCTGGATTTGCAAGGTAGAGT
>PVJH01035933.1:0-19248 GCA_004026705.1 Nesogale talazaci
TTGTGCGTGTTTTGCTGAACGGGGATGCCAGAATGGGTGGATTTAGGAAGACGGCAACTGGGATAAGAATTCCCCGGGGGCATGAAGGGGGGACCTCGAGGTATCCACGGTAGTGGGATGGGAAGAACAGGTTCCCGAGATGACTGTGGTGATGACCACATGACCCTTCCTCATAGGACTGAACATGGAGTTGTGGGATGTGTTCGTTATCACTCAGTCGGAGGAACGAGGAGGAAAGCAAAAAGCTCTGGGGCGGTTCGTCTGTCTGGTAGAAGGGTGGCTCTATAAGTGGCACCGACTTGACAGCCACAGGGTTCTGTTTGGTTGGTCGTTTGGGTTAGTGTTTACAGAAACAGATCATTAGGTCTTCCTCCTGAGGAGCCCCGGGTGCGTTTCAACCGCCAACCCAGTGGCTAAGCATTTAGTCCTCGCACCACCCAATCCCAAAAGCCCTCTAGCCAAAATCTAGGGGGACTACCCATCAAACTTCGGGGGCTGTAGGTCTTTTCCGAAGCAGGCTGCCTCATCGTTCTCCCTCCGAGCAGCTGGTGAGTTTGAACCGCCGACCTTCCCATTAGCAGCGGACCGTGCTTCACTACCGGGCGGCCCGGCTCCTCAATTCCCTGCAGGAAATGGGCCCCCCTCAGCCCCTGGCGACTGAGGGTTTTGAAAGAAAATCAAAGGAGACACGTACGGTACGCATCACAGGAGACAGCGTGCCCTTGCACCGGCAATTCAACAAGAAAGCTCTCCGAGCTGCTGCGGGACTCCGACTGGGCCACCCCCTCCTCCTGGCCAGCTGCTCCCCCATACGACAGACTTCCTCTGAGCGCCACAGGTTCCTCGGGAGGGGGGCGCTGGGAGGGGAGGCTTGTAATGAGCCCTCACTCATTGACTGTGAAGGACAACCATTCGTCAACAGAGATCAGGGCATCGGAGCCCAAGCGGGGGCTCAGGGGGGCAAGCGATTCAGGCGAGGTGATGGCACCCGCCAGATGCTGGGGAAGACCCAGAGCGTGGCTCAGGCTGGCGCAGCCTCGGTCGCCATGGCAACAGGCACCCTGGGCACCGCACCGCAGCAGTCTCCCTCCTCGCTTGAGATGAATTCCTTCCCCCCTCTCCGTGTGCATTAACCCCCCTGCCGTCGTCAAGGTAGTTCCAGCACACAGTGACCCCGCAGGACAGACTGAACTGCCCCTGTGCGTTTCTGAGTGTCTAGAGCTTTACTGGTGTCCACAGCCGCCTCTTTCTCCTCAAGAGAGATGGGTACCTTGTCCTTTCCGATAACAGGCCAGGCGCTAGACTTCTCCCCCCCACCTTTTACCCTCCCCCCCTCCTCCCCCCACTCCTTTCAGTGCTCAATGGGGCAAAGATGGGCTGTTATGTTGCCTGCTGTCAGGCCAGTGTCCACTCGAAGGGACCACTGGACCAGATCTTTGTAGTCCACTGGGTTTTTGTTGACTGACTCATGGAAAGTTGGCAGGCCTTTCTTCTTCCTCTTAGCCTAGAAACCCTGTCAGAATCTATTCCGTGTTGCACCTGCCTCCACTGGTAGATGGGCAGGGACTGGGCATGAGAGAGGTTGGCCCAGGAGGCAGAGACCCGCCTGCTGTGCCAGCCCTGCCCTCGGATAGAGGTCCACCTGGACCCCAGGGGAAGGAGAGAGCACACAGGGCACTGATGCATTCGAGGCACAGACGCCACCTGACTCAAGGAAGGTCAGTGCTGGCCTCGATGGGATGGGTGTGTCACCAGAGGAGCGCCGCCGGGTCCAGCCTCCTTGAGGGCTGCCCTTGTCTCCTCGGACCCTCTGCTTTTCCAGAGCAACAAACATGTCCTTTCCTAAGGTCTACAGGCCCCAAAGGGAGCCCTCTTCCAAAGCGTTCCCATCCTGCCCACCTCCCAACAGGGTCAGACCAAGACTGACCTCCAAGACAACCGAAGGAACAGGGACGTCTCCCCAGCCCGGCTTCGAAGGAATCATTTTGTGGATTGTCTTCTAAGACTGGCTTCGTCAGACACTCCGTGGTGTCTTCAAGGTTCTTCCCCGGCACAGGTCAAATGCCTCCACACGCCTTCAGGCTCCCTTTTTCATCGCCCAGGGGTTTTTCAAACTTGGGCAGGTCCCCAGTTTTTCCCGGCCTATGTCGGTTGGTGGCAGGAAAGGCGCACGAGCCAGAGATTGGAGCAGTTCCCAGGAGCCTTGGCGGTGTCAAGGGCTGTTCGTTGGGCTGCTGTTAGACCACCTGCCAGCTTCTCGGGAGAAAGATGAGGGGATCTGCTCCCACAAAGAGTTAGTCTCAGAAGCGTACAGGCTCCATCCTAACCAGTCCTCTGAGTCAGAAGGGACTCAATGACACTGAGTTGGGTTTTTGAATTTTGATGGCTGTCACGGTTTACACGGTGAGCCGCTCGCCACCGTTAAACATCACCAGCCGTGGTGTCAGAGCGCTTTCTCTGCCTGTAAAGATTTACAGCCTCAGGACCCTCGAGGGCAGTTCTGCTCTGTCAGAAGGGACTCAGCGACAGGGAGCCAACTTGGGAGTGATTCCAAATGTTAAGCAAAGACCCGTGGAGTTGAGGACCAGCGTGTCTGTCTCCAGGAAAACATCCTAGGACCCAACTGCCCCAAGAGGGGAGGGGAGAGGTGGAATGATCATAATGAGAACACAGGCCACACCCACATGGGACAGAAGCTCAACTAAGCGGGGTAACAGGTATGGGCATCGATCTTGGGCTCACCTGGTCCCCAGAACAGCGTGGAGTAGAAGGACAGTGGAACACGGAAAACATCTCAACGAGATGGACAGGTCGACACAGGGGCTGCCACCCTGGGTTCTGTCATAACAATGTTGTGAGACTGGTGTCTCCTGTCCTATGCGGGGGTCTCTGAATTGGAACAAGCCGGACAGCACCTATTAACAAGATGGTGAAGTTTGAGCTTATTTTTTGGGGGGGTAGGGGGGTGGAATCACTGCCCTCTGGTGGTCATGGGAGCTCCCCAGCCTTGCTCCCAGAGAGCTGCTGCTGGATTTGAACCGCCAAACCAATGAGCTGCAGTTCCACACTCAACCACTACCCCACCAGGGCTCTGCCAAAGCTTGAGCTTATTTAGAAGCCCAGTGGGTTCCTTGCCTTCCAAGTTGATTTGACTCAGAATCACCTCACAGGCCAGAGCAAAACGGGCATGCCAGGAGAACGTTTGACTGCTGTGCCACCACCCTTTATCAGTCCCATGCTTTGGGGTGGGGGCACAAACAAGCCCACCCCAAGATTCCCAAGGGAAAGCCCTCCCCTTTCTGGCACTCACGCACCAGGTTCTTTTGACTTCCACACCTGTTTCTCCAGCGATGATCACAGAGCCCAACCCCAGGCAAAGGCATTCTTGGCTTTGACGTTCTCCGCACCCAAACCAAGCCCCCCAAACCACCCATTGAGCTGAGTCTGACTCACGGGGCCTCCAGAACAGAATGGAGCTGCCCTCTGTCGGGTTTATTTTTTCCTAAGCTGTAAGCTTTACAGAAGCTGGCTGCCTCCTCCTGCTGTGACAGAGAAGTTGGTGGGTTCACATCCCTGACCTTCACCTAACAGTCCAACACTAGCCTGCCCTTCCCCGGGGACTCCATTGTCCCAGTGAGTCCCCATCAATAAAGACTGACCCTTCACCAGGGTGGAATAAGTACTTTCCCCATTTTGCCCAAATGGGAAACTTGCCCATGACGGTTGCTGTTGGGGGTGGTCAGGCCGATTCGCACTCATCGTGACACCCCCACCCCTGTGACAGAGCAGAACGACTGTGGCTAGGCTGACTTTGTAGGTAAAGAGATGACCAGCTCTTTTTCCTGAGGCATTTCCGGAGAGATGCCAACCTTCAACCTTTCCATGAGCAGCAGAGGAAAAGGGTTCACTCAACCTGGAAAGGCTCACCACTGAGCCACCACGTCTACCAGCTCATCAACAGCTGAACAGTACAGAAGAATGGGGAGTGGTTCTGGCCTGGTGTGTTGGTCTGGGTAGACTAGAGAAACAAATTCAGAGACAAGCATATGGATATAAGGACAGGTTTATATACAAGAGGAATGGGACATTGAAAAAGCATCCCAACTCAGTCCAGTCCAAGGTCATAAGTCCGATATTAGCCCATATGTCCGATACCAATCTATAAAATCTCCTTCCAACTTACAAAGCACATGCGATGACACCAGGACAATCACAGGCCAGTGGGTGCAGAATCTTGTGTGTCCGGTGGCAGTAGAAACATCCCAGCACTGGCAGTGGTCTTCACGTGGCTTCTCTGGCCCCAGCGGTTTGGCTCCATCAGGGCAAGCCCATATGGCCTCTTCTCTGATTCCTCCATTCTCCAGGAATCAGGATCAATCAACATGCTGTCATCTCATCTTGTCAGTAGTTCGTCTCCAGGAATGAGTCAAGTCCCTCTTCTCCAATTGGGAAATACCGAGAGACTTCCCAGAATTCTCAGGAGAAAGCCATGCCCACACAGAGGTCTCATTGGCTATCTCCAGATCGGCAGGATAGACTCCACCCCTAGACTCCCAGTCATGAAATTGACATCAAGTACATGACCGCCACACCCGGCTTCCATCTTTTTTTTTCCTCCATGGGCTCAGCCATGGCCGCTCACCCCTGGCCTGTCTATCGGCCAATACCAATCTGTCTCAGAAGAAGAAAGGCCAGAGTGTTGCTGAGAGGCAAGGATGGGCTCTGTCAGACATGGGGTCAGAAGGGACCAGTCCCTGGGGAAGGACATCATCGTGTTTGGTAAAGAGGAGGGAGGCCCTTGACAAAGGTGGATGGACAGCGGCCGCATCAGTGGGAATGATTGTGAGGTTGGTGCAGGACCGGGCTGTGTTTCGTTCTGGGGTGCTGTGGGTCTGAGAACAGCAGCCAGGTCTTGCCTAAACTGACTGATGGCAGGTGGAAGGGAGTCCGGCTGCCAGGGCCCTCAGCTCTCAGCGGTCTCGGTTTCTCGCCTCTCCTCAGCAATGAGTCATCGGGCCTGAAACAAACTGCTCTTACTGCATCTTCAGCACAGCAACTATTTTTAAATAAGTGTGAGGAGAAGACTCCCGAGTTCTGTGAGAAGGAAATGATCCAGAATCTTCCACTGACCTATTTAAGCAGCTTCCCAGACCCACATAGCGCTGAGGATCCGCCGGCAGAAAGGCATGGAACAGACAACCCATGTGCCAGGCCCCGGCTGAGTCCGGAGAGGACCAGACTCTGTTGGCAGTGAGAATTTCTGAAGTTAAGTTCATCTGCTCTGAAACCGAGAAGCCAAAGTCGCCCTGGCTCTTCCCCTGGTGGGTAAACCGGGGCTTGTAGGACAGCTCCACGGTCATCAGGAGTAAACGCCTTCTCTCTGTGCCTCACCTTCATGATCTCGGGCTTCCGCTCAAGGGCTCTTGTTTCTCCAACCTGGCTACCATCAGCTCTGTGTTTTAGGAAGCAGGAAGCCAAGAGAGAGTGAGGAGAGAAAGGAAAGTTCCCCCTTTTAAAGAGTGTTTTCTGGAAACCGCACCCTTCTAGCCACAGTGGGTTTTCACTGACCAGCATGCTGGTTTGTGACCAGCCCCCGCTTCCAGACAGATGAGGGCAATAGTCTTTGGGCTGAGCAGATTTTGGTCCTGAGTAAGGTGGGGGGTGAATGAAAGGGGACACTGGGCAGGCAGCAAGTTGAGCCTTCTTGACAGAGGACGCCCATTGAGAAATCTTTGCAGAGGAAGTCCCCTCTGGAACCTGAGCCCTGAGTAGAAGTTAGCTTCGTGAAGGAAGACGTGCAGAAAGAAGGAAACCGTATGGCCGCGGATCCAGGGCAAGAAAAGGATGGCAATGCACTTGAGGAAGTGAAAAGAAATGCATTGGGTGTGGGGCTGGAGGAATTTCGTCAGTCCTATGAAAGTGTTTAGCAAGGATCTTGGAGTCAGAGGCCAAGGGAGATTAGGAGAGAAGCAGTCTCCCACCAGATTCTCATTTAATTGTTTTTTGGGGGTTTTCTGGTTTTGTTTTTTGGGGCATCACTGCCCTCTGGCGGTGGGAGGAGGAGGCCCAGTCTTGCTGCTGGATTTGAACCTCCAACCCAGTGAGCCACACTCCCACGCACAACCACTACGCCACCAGGGCTCAGCCCCAGATTCTCATTTTAAGAAGATCACGCTGGGCACAGACTGGACAGCATCCTGAGACATGTGGGTAAGAGATTGGAGGGACCAAGCTTGGAGACGGGCTAAGAGCTAGGAGTCTGATCCAGACATCCATGGAGAAGAGATGGCAGCCAGAGCGATGGGGGTAGTGGCACCAGGCAGAACCTGATGGGTTTGACAGATCTTTAGTCCTAGACAGTTAGGGACAAAGATGTGGAATATGGAATGGACGTCAAGAATGACTCTCAGATGTTTTTCTTAAACACCTGGATGAATGAGGGCGCCATTCCCTGAGAAGTACTTCTCAAGACCCTTAGCCCTTATCACTCTTGGAGTATTTAGTCAGACGTCTTTGGGCTTTTTTTTTTTTTTTTGGCATCACTGCCCTCTGGTGGTGGGAGGACGAGGCCCAGCTTTTGCTCCTGGGAGCTGGAATCGAACCTCCATCCCAGTGGGCTGCAGTCCCACGCACAACCACTACGCCACCAGGGCTCAGCCCCATCTTTGGGCTTTTGACAAAACCGAGTGCTTGGTCGACTTTGGCTGTTCCTGAGTGAACGCTTCAGAGACATCGTCGTAACGGTTCTCCGTGGAATCCCTGAGTGCTGCAAACGGCCAAGAGACCCAGCCGCTCACTGACGCTTTGGAGGGTCAGGTGCCTCCAGAGACATCAAACATGAGAAGACTGGAGGGTGGCTGCCGAAAAATCAGCCATCGGTGATCGGCCTGAGCCTAACGCTGACAATGGCAGTCTGATTCAAAACAAAACAGAGAACAAGTGCCGCAGAGGGTGCAGAGACTGGAACTCTACAGCTCGGCTGGTGTGCCTGTAGCTACGTTACCATTGTGGAAAATGATAGAGCACAACCTCAAACAAGTAGGCATGGAAATTCCATGTTGTTGTTGTTCTTGTTCTTGTTTTGGGGTGCCATCAAGCCAGTCCCAACCCCTCACGACCCTCTATGTACAACCAAAATGAAAGTGTCTGGTCCTGTGCCATCTGTACAAGGGTTCCTAAGCTTGAGTTCCTGGTTGCAGCCACTGTCTTGATCCATCTCCTTGAGGACCTTCCTCTTTTTCCCAAGGAGCCAGCTGGGTATATACCCTAAAGAAGTAAGAGCCGTACAGTCACAAGCACACACACTCCCGTCTTCATCACTGCACCGTCCACAACAGCAAGAAGTTGGACACAGCCCACTAAGCCCCTTGTAGAATGGGCTCAGGAAAGGTTGGTACATCCACGCAAAAGGATACTGTACTTCACTAAAAAACAAAGTTGAGATAGCTCATGACCTGGGTGAACGCGGGGAGCCTTAGGCCGAGTGGAGTCAGCCAATCACAAAAGGACACAGATTGTCGGAGAACACGACGATCCGGGCAAAACCCAACGCAAAGAAAGGCTTGATTCCCGAGGAAACAGACTTTGAAGGTTCTCAAGGAGGGAAAAGCAAGCATTGAGAAGAGGAGGCAACAGACGAGAAGGTTCACAGATACTCAGTTGGGTGGAAGGGAGGATAGAAATGGATCTGTAGAGAGAGAATGACGACAGGAAGAAGGGGTGGAATAGAATATGGAGGGACGGGGAGGGGACGGTGGTGATGAGCGGTTTGAACAGTGGAGTGCAAAGTTGATGGTCTGAAATGTAACCCCTTTACCTAATTCACAAGGCAAATTTCACATTAAAAATAAATAAATAAATAAAGCTTTATGCCGCATAACTTACTCTGACCCACATGGGGTTGTCATGCCTTGAAGTCAACGTAATCCCTACGGTTTCTTTTAACAGTCTCAGGCCTCCCAAGTGAGCCATTCAAAGATGGCTCAAAGAGGTTATTAAGATCGGACAACATCCCTCTGTGTTAACCTAAGTAAACTAGAGAAACGAATGCAGGGACACTCGTGTGTGTAAGAAAGAGCTTTATTTCAAAGAGCAATTGTATATTGAGAAAACAGCCCAGCCCAGTCCAGATCAAGTCCATCCATCCGATTTAGCCCCTATGTCCGATACCAGTCCGTAAATTCCTCTTCAGGCTCAGGCATCACATGTAATGATGCCGCGGGCAGGAAGGTCACAGGTCAGTGGGTGGAAGGTCTTGTGGATCCAGTGGTGGTGGAAGCAGCTCATGGGTCTCACGTGGCTCCTCCACTCACTCATGTATCGTAGCCCCATGTGGCTTGTCAGCAGGAAGGCGTCCCAGAGAGCGCAGCTGGCCTCCCATGAGCGATTCATCTCCTCTGAGCCTCCAAATGAGGCCATCGAGGTACAGCCTGATGGACAGGCTAGCCTCCCCTCCTTGGCAAGTTGGCAGGAGGTCATGTAACTGCCGCACCACTCTCTATATATTCTTTCTCTATTTTCTCTCTTTTGCTGCTGAGAACAGATACAGCAAAGCGTCTCCCGATGTGACAGTTTCTGCGTGTATGACTTCGTGACGTCGACTACACTGTCTGACCTGTGCAATCATACCCCCTCTCCTTTTCTGAGTCGCCCCCCCTCATTAGCATAAGCTGGATGTCCCCTAAGAGTCCCACCTTATCCTTTGTGTTTCTGTTGTTACTTTCTTCCCTAGTAGATAGTGTTTAAGAACATAATGCTCAAGGCAGACCTTGCTACTAAAGTCAACTGTATTATTCCATTTTCGGATGACTTCTGAGGGGAGAAGATTTAAAGATCTTTCCAGGGTAAACGTCTCAGGGGTCCATCCACTATCCATGGCAATAGACCGTGTGGAGTCCATGAGAAGTTGAAATTCTGTTCTGTATATTTCCCCTTTTTGATCTGGCTTCTTTGACGAAGGTGTTCAGTGGTAGGAGCTGGCCCCTTCCAGGGCTGGTCTCCTGGCAAAGGAAACAGTTGTTCATGGAGGCCATTAGCCACACTCCATCTCCTCTTTCTTCTTTTTTTTTTTTCAGGCATCACTGCCGTCTGGTGGTGGGAGTGGGAGGCCCAGCCTTTTTCCTGGAGAGCTGCTGCTGGATTTGAACCTCCAACCCAGTGGGGCGCAGTCCCGCGCACAACCACTGCACCCCCGACCCTCAGTCTCCATCTCCTATTTCTATCCCTCTGTTGCACCAGCTGAATGGAGACCAATTAGGGTATCTTGGGTGACCGCTCGCAAGCTTGTGAGACCCCAGGCACCACAGAAGCTTTAAACATGGTGTCATGCCACCTAACGAGGATGGAACCATGACTGAAACCATGACACTAACCTCCAGACCAAGAAGCCACGTGCCATGAAGCCTGTAGTAGTGGTGCATGAGTGGTCTGCACAGCTGCTCTCTTTATTTTAGTTTATATCCGGTCCTTGTTATTTTCTTTGGGGAGGGCATCACTGCCCTCTGGTGGGAGTGGGAGGCCCAGCCTTGCTCCTGGAGAGCTGCTGCTGGATTTGAACCACCAACCCAGTGGGCCGCAGTCCTATACTCAACCACTACACCACCGGGGCTCAGCCGCCCCCCACCCCCAGGTCCTTGTTATAAACATAACCATCACACATTTTGCCAATTCAACTTAAATATATATATATATATGTTCTTTACTTATTTATGTTCAACTTTCCATTTTATTGGGAGTGCTTACAAATAGCATAACATGCTCCCATTCAGTCACATCAAGCAATAATGTACAATTGCTACCACCATCGGTTTCAAAACATTTTTTTTCTTTTTGAATTCCTTGATATCAGGCCCACTTTGTCCCCCTTCTCTCCCCACCTCATCCCCCAGGAACCCTTATCTATTTCTTTTTATTTCTTGCCATATCTTATACACGCCCATCTCTCCATTCACATACAATTCTGTTGTTCGATCCCATCAAGTGGGGTTATACAATGGATCAGTTCCCCATTCCTCCCCGCCACCACTTCCCCTACCCTCAGGAAGCCATTGCTCCTGTTACTGTTTCTGAAGGGTTCCCTAGCTTGACTCTCATGTACCAAACGATCTTACATACACAGATGAACATGCGCAAATCTAACATGCTTAGTGCGGTTAAAAAAAAAAAAACGTAGTAAGAGTAAGGGGAGGGGTCTGAGCCCCGGTGGCGTAGTGGTTGTGCACGGGACTGTGGCCCACTGGGATGGAGGTCCGATTCCAGCTCCACGGAGCAAAGACTGGGCCTCCTACTCCCACCACCTGAGGGCAGTGATGCCCCCCCCAAAAAAAAAGAGTAAGGGGAGGAAATATTAGAGAACTGTAGGATAGTAATGTAGTTCATCGTGAGTGCCATCCCGCACCATGGATTTATCAATTAAACTTTTTACAGGAGCACACTTTATTGAGGGCAACTACAGTCAGCAGCTGTGTAATCCCAACCTTAATCCATTGGTAGTTCCATCACCATCAGTCACTCTGCCTACTCTCTCTCCCACCCCTGGTAATGCTAATCGATTTTGGTCTCTATACATTTGCTCTCTCTCTCTCTCTCTCTCTCTCTCTCTCTCTCTCTCTCTGTGTGTGTGTGTGTGTGTGTGTGTGTGTGTGTGTGTGTGAAGAACATCTTTGTTTTCTTTTTTCCTTTATAAAGATGGTGTCATAAAATATTTGTCTTTAGGAGATTAACTACCTCTGCTGAGTGTCTCGGTCTCTCATTTGTCTGTGTCATGCGGTGTTTCATGGACTCATTCTTTTTTAAAGATGTATCATATTCCAGGGTGTGTGTGGACCAGAGTTTGCTCATCCATTCCTCTACAAACAGGGCTTCCATCTTTTTACTGTCACAGGCACTGCTGTAAGCATGTTGCTAGGGGCCATCAAATCACTTCCAATCCAGAGCCACACGATGCTCACCAGAAGCCCACATTCCCCAGCCTCCACCTCCCTCACAGCTATGCCTGCCCCCTGGCCTCAGCCACCCTTGTCCTTCTCAACAGATTTTTGAAATGAACCTTTTATCTGAGTGTGATGGGTAGGTTTGTTATGCCAACATGGCCACAGAAGATTGGTGGGTCTGTTGTGACGGCAGGGCCAATGAACACACGGGATGAATTGAAGGGCAGAGATAGGAAGGGCTCAGTGAGTCCTGCCCTCTCTCTTGCTTTTGGATCTCCGGACCAGCCAGCTGCTTTGTTGGTCCTGTGCCTCGACCTCCAAGCAACACTACCCGTGGGACACCTAATCGTGGACTGTGGAGCTGTGAGTTGAGGTTCCTTCAAGCCCTGTTTCGCCACGCTCCTGGGATATACATCCCTTGAGCTGGGGACTGTTGGACTCTGTCCTCTGGCTGACTGTTGGCGACCTGCTCTGCCGTTTGCTGCCTGTGACCAGATAGCCCGACTTGCTCTACAGAGGACTACCCAGTGGCCCTCAAGACTCCAAGGACTGCCAGTCTACTAGCTGTCTCACGCAAGTGAGTTGCACCAAGCCATTTGTACTGCTTTATAGATAGTTGACTGCTTCTTTCTTATCTTATATGCCCTTCTTTCTATATAAATATATAAAGAGAATTACTAGTGTCCTGGTTTTATTTCTCGAAGAGAACCCTGCCCAACACCCTGAGTTAGCCTTGTCAACTATCTTTTCTCCGATGTGTGGGTCATCTTCTTACTCTGTTTATGAGGTCTCGTGATGTACATAAATACTGTCTTTCTGGGTCTCAGTTCTCCATTGTGTCTTCTTGGGTGGGCGGTTGGGATCGTATTTTTTAAAATCACTTTATTGGGGGCTAATTGCAACTCTTACCACAATCCATACATCAATTGAATCAGACATGTTTGTACATATGTTTTCCTCATTCTTTTGTAGACGTTGACTTTCTCTTGAGCCCTTGGTATCAGCTCTCCACGCCCCCCCCCATCACCCTCATAACCCCCTGATAGATTGTACATTGTTATTGTTTTCATCTCTCACACAGACCACAGTCTCCCATCCTCCATGTTTTCTGGTGTTCTCCCCACTATAGGGGGGGTGTATGGTTATGTGCTGGTCGTTGTAATCGGTTCCCCCTTCCTCCCTGCCGCTCCCCCCTCTCCCTCCAACCACCCTTCTGGTATCACTATTCTCACCCCTGTTCCTGGATTCTGTGTGTCGTGAGCTCCCATCCTTTTCTATACCTGCGTACATGCTCTGGTCTAGTCTGAATTGGGAAGCAGCACTGGGGTCATGATAGTGGGAGGTGAAGAAGCCTCAAGGAACCAGAGAAATATAGGGTGTTTCATCGATGCTTTACTGCACCTGGGGACTCATCCCCTCCCTGTGGGCCCAGGTGGGGCGATGGTTCCACTGTCTACAGATGGGCTTTGAATCTCTGCTCCAGACTCCCTAGTTCTTATTTTTGTCTTCTATCGTGTGGGTCTTTTGCATTATTTTTGGTGGTGCATCTATGCATCTATTAGGGCATTTGTCTTTTCTTAACGTTTGATTGAGTTGAGGTTACATAATATTTGTCCATTTGTGATTGGCTTATCTTGTTCAACATACTAGCTTCAAGCTCTGTCCACACTGTAGCACGGATTGCTCCTCATGACTCTTACAGGCGGAGTAATAGTGGACTGTGTGTAAGTATCACATGTTGTTCTTTTTTTTTTTTAGGCATCACTGCCCTGGTGGTGGGACTAGGAGGCCCAGCCTTTGCTCCTGTGAGCGGGAATTGAACCTCCGTCCCAGTGGGCCGCAGTCCCGTGCACAATCACTACGCCACCGGGGCTCAGCCTCACGTGTTGTTTACGTATTCATCTGTTTGTAGGCATCCAGATTGTTCCACATTTAGGAGATTGTGACTAGTGCTTCGGTGGACACTGCTGTATAATCTCTATTTGAGTTTCTGCTTTTAAACCTTTGGGGTTGAATCGCTGGGTCATATAGGAGTTCTAGTTTTAGTTCTTTGAGGACTGCCCCCATGGTTTTCTACAATAAATGTCATTTGCAATCACATCAGCATTGAATAGGGATTATACTGTCTCCATACCATCACTGACATCTGTTATTTTCTGTGTGTTTTCCCCTATCTTAGTCATCTGAGTAGGAGTGGGGTGGTGTTTTATTGTGATTGTGACTTGTCACTGATGGTTATTGACAGCAAGCATTCTTTCCTTGTTTGGTGGTCATTTGGACGTCCCCTTTGGTGAAATGTCTATTCATGTCCTTTGCTCACTATATAAGTAGGCTGCTTGCCTTTTCATTGTTGACTTTCAAAGTTTTATATATTAAGTATTTTGCTATTAAGTTTTTATAGAATATATGGTTTCTAAAGCTATTCCCTCAGTGGGTAGACTGGTCTTTAAAATCTTGATAGTAAAGTCTTAATTTTTATGATGTATTATTTATTCTGTCTTTTGCACAAATCTAACATACTTAATGAGGTAAATCAGCTAAAAATCATAATAGTAAGGGAGGAAGAATTAATAAAACTGGAGGATAGTTATGTGGTTTATCAGTGCCATACCGCACCCAGGATTTGACATCCCGTCCATGTGGCCCTTCTGAGAGGAACTGTCCAATTATCTTACATGTGGGTTTGGGGTCTCCACCACATGCATGACCCCTCACGTCGATTTGGTTGCTTGTTTTCGAACTTCTGATACCTCTTCCCATTAACACCTCATGAGTGCACAAACTGGTGTGTTTCTTCCATATGGGCTTTGTTGCTTCCCTGCAAGATGGCCACTGGCTTAACTACAAGCTGTTAAGACTTCAGATGCTAGATCCTGTAAGAGTTGGGCACCATCAGCCTGCGTGGAAGACCAGTTCACGCTCTTCTTCAAATTTCCATGCCTTTTGCTGATGCTAAGAATTAGGAAATCGAATAGGTTTACCCAACTTCTGCAGTCTTAAGTTGATCAAAGATGCAATCACGATGCCTTGACCCTTACTGGCGAGTGGCATGCCAAGGTTGGAGACAAGGGTGTAGGATCAGTCGTTTGAAAACAGATCCTTAGTGATAGAATTGAAGCTAAAATCGCGTGATAGAGTGTTGCATGTGCAATGACTGGCTTATCCCAAATAGCTCCTTCTTTTCCTTTCAAATATCTCCTTGTAACGACATACATGTTGACGATACACATGGACCTTGCTGAGTGAGATACACAGGACTCAAATCAACCTCATCTGTGGAAAGAGACTGTGGAGATGCTGTGGTCAGAACAAGGCTGGGGGTGGGGAGGGACCATGGAACAGAGCATGAATTCGCTCATATGCAAATTCAAGGTAAAGCTGATTGAAGTTCTCACGGATTTTAGTTTACTTGATCCACAAT
Organism: Nesogale talazaci; assembly: GCA_004026705.1. Taxonomy (NCBI): domain Eukaryota; kingdom Metazoa; phylum Chordata; class Mammalia; order Afrosoricida; family Tenrecidae; genus Nesogale; species Nesogale talazaci. Next base: position 14,353 of record PVJH01035933.1, read on the forward strand.
CTACAACCTTTGAAGCAGCACTCAGGAGATCCAAGGATGGGTTGCTCTGGACTGATCTGCTGCAAAAGGCCTCTTCCAAGTGTTCAAAGGCAAAGGTGCCACTTTGTGGATTATGCTACCCCTGCACCAAGTCGTGATATTTTCAGTCGCCTCGATGCATTTGAAAACTGGGCGATGTGTAAGGAAGAACGAAGAAGAAGCAATGCTGTCGAATTAGAGTGTGGTTGAAGCACAAGAAATACACCATGAAGGACTTAAGAGGGGAGGTGAGGGTAAATGGGGAGTCAACAGTCATGGGTGTAAGAAGGAAGAAAGTGTTCTAGAGTTGGTCATGGTGATGAATGTACAGCCCTTCTTAAAATTATTGAATTGTATGATATGCTAATTTACTGTATATATCAGTAAATTTATTTCTATAGACACACACAACGAAACATATATATGTACATATATACATATATACAAATATACAAGGAGGTACTCCCCAAAAAACCATACTAACCATTTTTTCTGCCAGACATTGAGGTACTCACTCTGAGTTGGTGCACCCAGTGGCATCTCCTGCGAAGGTTCTCTCTGGTCACGGTGAAATTTTTCATAAAAGAAGTTTCCCCCAAACCTTGTTTTCCTGTGATGGCCAATTTAAGAGAACAACCCGCAGCAGTGAAATTATGTTTCCTGCTCAGGAAAATTGCCACCGAAACCATCGTAGTGTTGAACACAGCTTACAACGACAGTGTTATGAGGAAAACTCAAGTGTATGAGTGATTAACTTGTTTCCAAAAAAAAAGGTGACATATCGATTGATGACAAACCTAATTCTCTATGTCCATAAACATCCTGAATGGACAAAAATATCAACCTGTGGTGCATTTGCAGTTCTTCCTTCCAGGTCAGAGTGTTAACCTTCCTATTTAGAGGTTCTGAAAAAATTGGGTAACAGTGTACAACAAAAACAGCCTGATTGACAGCAGATGGGGGACCAGTTTTGCCACCATGAGAAGGCACCTGCTCGTGCAGCCATCTCAGTGCGCTTCTCCTACCCCTCGCACCTGACTCGCCTGACCTCGCTCCATGAGACTTCTTTTTGTTTCCAAGAAAGAAGAGGGACATGAAAGGACACGCTTTGATGACGTAGAAGAGATGAAGAAAATAAAAACAAGAAAGGTGCGGCCAGTCATCCAAACAGATAAGTTTGAAAAATGTTTCTAAGAATGAAGTCACAGGTTTGACAAATGTATTAAGTGGAATGGACAGTCCTTTGATAGTGATAAAGTTGTGTTCTTTTAAAAAAAAATACATCGCTCTGGGCTGAGCCCCAGTGGCGTAGTGGTTGAGTGCGGGACTGCGGCCCACTGGCTTGGCAGTTCAAATCCAGCAGCAGCAAGGCTGGGTAGCTCCAAAAACCAAAAAAGATACATAGCTTTGTGTGTGTGTGTGTGTGTGTGTGTGTGTTTCGGGGATACCCCTCATATATATACATACAAACCATGGGCTGTCAGAAGAATGGGCAAAGCTGTCTTCAAAGACACACAGCCAGGATGCTCCCTAGAAGTGAAGATGGGAGACTTCAAGTCACGTACTTTGACCGTTTTATCCCGAGGGACCAGTCCCTGGGGAAAGATGTCAGCCTCAGGAAAGTGGAGGGTCAGCGAAAGAGAGGAAACCTTCCGACGAAATGACTGTCCCCGTGGCTGCAACAAAGCCTGAGCCACGGCAGGGATTATGCGCGCAAGGTAAGGTTGGCCGAGCGTTTTGCTCTGTTGTACACAGGCAGGCTTCCTGTACACAGGTGAGTCATGACTGCCTCGGTGGTACCTGCCCACGCACTAGCCGCAACAACCAGCCAGCCTGGTGGCAGAAGGGCTAAGCACGCGGCTGCTAATTTAAAGTTGACGGTTCCAAGTCACCCAGCAGCTTCCTGGGAGCCAGACCCGATGACCTGCTTCTGTGGCCATGACTTACGGCTTGGAAAACGCCGCGGCACCATTCTGCTCTGTCTGGCAAGGTTGCGACCAGTCCGCCCTTGACTCAAAGACCCCCAACAAGAACCACACAAGAGCCTCCAAACCCGAAGTTGGGAGAGAGACCAAGAAAGTGGCTGAGCTCCTGAGAGAGCAGGTTCTCATAGACAGGAATGCAGAGACCGGAAAAGGCGCCCCTGTTTGCTCTTCCAAGGGGCCCTGGTGGCGCAGTGGGTGACGCACGTGGGGCTGCTAATAACAAGGTCAGTGGTTTGAAATGACTAGCCACTCCGTGGGAGAAAAAGAAGGCTTTCTACTCCCACAAGAATTACAGGGCAGTCGTCCTGGTGGTGTAGTGGTAACGCATTGGGCACTGAGTGCAGGGTCAGCGGTTCAAAACCAGCAGCCGCTCTGAGGGACTTTCTACTCCCATTAAAAGTCACGGGCTCAGAAAGCCTCTGGGACAGCTCTACCCTGTCGAGAGGCTCCCTGGGAGTTGGAATTGACTCGATGGCCATGAGTTGGGTTTGGCTCTGATTTACTGTTTCCTCTTCCAACGATTTACAGAGACGCAGCAGCAAACAAAGCAACGAGGACTCGGATTCAATGCCTTCACATTCAAGCCTCTCTCCCACCCCCACCAGCAAAATCAGCCCTGACCACATTAACCGAGTAGATGGGACACGTCAGTGTTTTTGTTCCTCTTTTCCTCTCCAAGCAGCTGGCTGCAAACAGTCTTGTTTGTGGTGTTAAATGGATTTCCTAAGTAAAACAGGATGTGGCTACATTCCTAGTACTCTGATCACTTTAATTGAATTTCCTGCCTCCTCCTCCTCCTCGTGCAACTGTCAACTTGTAGCAGGGCATGAAGCATGAACTTCCAGCATGGCTCATCTGACATGCTCCCTTCTCCTGCCACTGTGATGCCGTGTCACTGATTATTATTATTATCATCATCATCATCATCATTAGGGGCTCATACAACTTTTAGTACCATCCATCCATCCATTGTATGCAAAGCACATGTGCACCCTTGATGCCTCATCACTCTCAAAACATTTTCCACTTAAGCCCCTGGTATTGGCTCCTCCTTTTTCTATTGCGTGCTATGTCAAGTTTGTTGAAAAAATCTCCCTCAAAGAACCAGGAGCCCTAAGGGCACAGTGGAATGTGTGTAAGGCTATAAACCACAAGGTGAGCCGTTGGAAACCACCAGCCACTCTTTGGCAGAAAGAGGAGGCTTTCTGCTCCCATAAAAATGTATAGTCTCAGAACCCCACAGGGGCAATTCGGCCCTGTAGTAGAGGGTCCCTATGCATCGGATCAACTGTGGACAACGGGTTTGACTTGGTCGGTGGTTTAAGCATTGCGCTGCTGACCCACATGTCGGCATTTCTCATCCACAAACCCTTCGAGGGAGAAAGATGAGTGTTAGTCTGGGTTGGCCAGAGAAACAAGCCCAATGACACCCATTGTTGTGAAAGGAAGTATTTTATATCAAAAGGTAAGGTTCTATCAAGAAGGTGTCCCTCCCAGTCTAACCATGGCCTTGACAGAGCTGAAGGGCAATGGTGCAGACAGGTGCTGCGAGAGGCAGAGAGATTCCCAGACCAGTGGAGATCCAGAGTCAGCGAGTGCAGGGTCTCGAGGATTTAAGGTCAATGGGAACGTGGCAGTGTGCGGCAACTCTTCATGCTGGCAGCCGGGAGGCAGACACAAAGTCCCCGCAAAGAGGACTGCCAAGAGAGCAAGGGGAAGGGGAGGAGTCCCCCAGTCTCTCTTATAAAAAGGCCACACCCCCTAGGAAGCATCATCGGGCTGATTGACAGGTTGGAATCCACCCACACAGGAGTGCAAGCCGGTATAAAATCTAACAGCCACAGATGACGAGGCAAGACGCTTCCTTAAAACCACCAGCCTGGGGAACCCTGTGAGACAGATCTGTAGTGCTCACCCTGAGGAAGGGTCAACTCAGGAGCGGTGAGACTTGTTTGTTTGTTTGTTTATGGAGTCCACAGGAGTCTGAAGCTGGAGCAGTGACTATGTTCAGCTGCTAAACCAAGGCTGGGGGTATGGAATCCCCCCTGGAAGAAAGCCCCAGGGATCTAATTCTGAAACTCTAGTTTTGCTTCTCTAGAGAACTAACACGGCCTCAAAGTTAGTCCCCTTGTCCCACCTTTGAGCAGGGCAAAATCACCCTTCTTCACTGGGCATCTTCAGCGGGCACTGCCTGGTAGCCCGGCCAGAGGAAGAAAACTGTGCTTAACGCTGTACGACTCAGCCAGGTCTCTTCTCTGCTGGTTACACCTAGCCCCTGCCTCACCCACCCCTCCTGTTTGGGGGAACAACAGAGACCCCAAGTATAATTTGAGGAGGACAGCTGTCCAATCTGCAAAGGGATAAAGGTCTGGGCATATCATCTGAGCAGGGGAGGCCCCTGGCAGGAGATCATCGCGGCGTCCAGAGATGCACTGTCAGGACACCAGTGAAATAAGGCCTGGGACCAAGGAAACCATCACACATTCATGGCTGGTGGCAGATGAACACGCCACTGTGACAGGTGGGAGGACAGAAGCAGAAACAGGGCCATTGTGGGGATAGGTACATTGCGTTAGCTTAAAAAAGTGTACAAGATTGGTCCAGGGCCTTCCAGCCAAGGCAGTCGGGGTGTCCTGATAGCGAAGCATCCTCCAGGACTGATCCCGGCATGGTGACTCTATCCAGGACCACTGAAGCTCATCTGTGCGAGTTCTATGCCGACTCATGGAGATCCCTGTGTGTCGGCGAAAAACTGTGCTCCGGTGGCTGGTTTTCAGAACTGTATCACCAGGCCTTTCTTCAGAGGTACTGCCTCTGGGTGGACTTAAATCTCCAACGTCTGAGTTAGCAGTTGGCTGTTTATACCACCCAGAGGCACCATGTTATCATCATG
>PVJH01035934.1:0-19224 GCA_004026705.1 Nesogale talazaci
GGGGCAACCACTAAGCCAGGGGACAGGAACAGCATGAGCAAGAGAGAGAAGAGGAAGGGAGTCTGCTCTGTCGGTCACTTACCAGGCCTGTCTCCCTCCCTCCAGGATGGAGGGTCTTTGGATGGGAAGATGGTCCAAAGGCCATAAGCCTTCAGTTGGGAGAGGCTCTGTGGAAGGTTCTGGGCCTGGTAGACAATCTGTCCATTCCACAGTTTGCCTGAGAGACCAAGTTATGAACGCACACACAGAGTATCAAACAGATAAACTTACTTGAATTTTTTATGAGCAAAATCAACTGTCCCACACTATCACATTAGAAGGTAGAGGGCTGTTACAAGACTTCATGGGAGACAGTGAAATCAAGCTGAATACTTCCTGCCCAATTTCCATATTTTTTGGACCATAAGATGCATCTGACCATAAGACACACCCAGTTTTTAGAGCAGGAAAATGAGGAAAAAAATACTCTGGACCAAATAGTACCAGTATACTAAAATGTTTTGGGGTACCACACGTTCGGACCGTAGGACACACCCTTGTTTTCCTTCCTTTGAAAAGTGGGTCTTATGGTCTGAAAAACACGATAACTGCATAAGGATGACACCCACAAGAACACTCACAATGTACCGCAGGTCAGTCCAGAGGGCTGAGGGTTTATGGGTTGACCCTCCATGATCCGGAAATGGGAGACCCGATGTCAGAACCAGAGCCCAGGTATGGGATGCCTTCACCCTCTGGACCACAGACCCGCCCTGCCCCCTCCCACCCCCCTGCATCTCGCTGGTCAGAATCCATATCCTTCCACCCTCCTGCAGGGAACATTTTCAGCCAAGAGAGCCACAAAACCACCGCAGATGGGTAGCCTATCCTTCGGTTTCCCCTCTCCAGGGACCTTGAGGCTCCTTGATCACCATGGTCTTCAGAGCCCTCCCGGGTCACTAAAAAGGCATTCTTTTCCAATAAGGCACTGTCCTCAATTCATTCTAAACAACCCTAGAAAAAATGATCTATTAAGGGAAGTAGGGGAGTTGGGATCATTTACACCTTCCTGTCAACCCATTGGCTCTGGCCAGCAACTTCTGGTCTGACAAGCGAGTAGGTATTGACAGAGACACAGCTCTGAAGTTGGGACCAGGGATCAGTCCATTAAAGACCCTTCTTCTGTGTCACAGACACTAGACAGACTCGCCCAAAGTTAAACAACAACACACATAGAGATTAAACACGCGCACCGGACAAACAAGTGAAGTAAAGACATTGGGTTTTCTCAGACACCACTCGCTCCTCTGGGCTTTGGAACTTGGAAATAAGACTCTGCAGGAATGGACATGGTCAGAAAGAGGAAAGACAAGGGTGGCATGGAATTGCGCCTCACCACCCAACGGGTACCACAGCTGAGGAAGTCCTCCACAAGGAGATGTTTTTCTCTGCTGGCAGGCTTCTCCCCCATGCGCATGTCCTGGGTGCTTTCGGTGGGCAAGAACTCAGCTTTGACAAGCCTGAAGAAAGTGCTGCCGGCTGTCTCCTTCCTCCACTGAGGAAGGGGGTGGGGGTGGGGTTGAGAGAAAGGACAAAATGCCGGTCCATATTAAAGAAGGCACCTTCGGCCAAGAACACAAATAATATCCACCTTAGTTCTCTTCCCATCCCAACCTCCCAGTTGACAAAAAAATAGAAGGAGAAAAGAGGAGCAGGTGGGTGGCGAAGATCATTATTCTGGCACCAACCAATGCGTGTGGGTAGAGGCAGGCTGACACTGCCAGCATCCATCAGGGCTAACTGAAAAATGAAGACCCCATTCCAAGAGAGTGGTAATTCAATCAACAGAATTGGAATGACAAGGGCAGTAGAAGCAATTTTAAAATGATTCGAATTCCTAGAGGGATCAGAAAGGACACCGACATTATCTGACTCATGTTTTTTGGAAAGAGCAAATATTGCCGTCAAGTACTATTAGACACAAGAAAAAAAACACCCATCATTTCTATAAAATCTAATCAGCCATGCTCAGCAAGGGATGCATTCTAAGGGGTTCGTGTCAACATTGGCTTTTAAAGAAAGTTAGACCAAAGAGTTCTTCTATTAAGAAATAAATGCTGACAACACTTGAGAATAAGTCCAGTGTAAGAATCTAATTTTCCTCCTTCTTCCTCGGGTGTGCAGCTCTACTGGCTGAGCTAGAAGAAGATCACGCGTGTCCTGAGAGGGAACTTGCTGATGCCCTTCTGAGGCCTGCCCCAAAGCTGCCAGCAGGTCAGATAGTGGAGACCAGAGCCAATTGCTTGGCTCATCTGCGCCAATAAAGGGTCCTGTGAGTAGTTCTGAAGGCCAAGACAATGGGGAGGAACTTGAATGCCAGGTGCCTTCACACTCCTGCTTTCATCTAATCGCTGCCTGATTTATGAACGTGTTCTCCTCCTTCAGCAGAGAAGTGGCTGAGGCCCAAGGAGGCAAGTTTCCAAGATCGAGGCTGAGTCAGCCACAAGCCCTTCCCATCATCATCCCACCCCTGATTTATCATTTGGACAGGGATGGCAATGACCTCATTTCTCTTGTATCAACAACCCTCCACTCACACCTCCATGTAAGGCCACGCCCGTCCTGTCCAGCGGAGCCCACTGGATGCTGTGAGCATGGTACATGGCCAATTACATGGCTACCGGCTCCCAAGTCCCACTTTCAAAAGCCCTTCCCAAGAGAGTCATGGTGACCCTTGTGTGTCTGAGAAGAACTTCGATTGGAAGTCCTGGTTCAAAACAACAGCCATTTGACCAACCAGAGCTGCAGGCACATACGTGTGTGTGTGTGTGTGTGTGTGTGTGTGTGTGAGAGAGAGAGAGAGAGAGAGAGAGAGACCTTCAAAGACTCATGGACAAGTTCCCTTATCTTTAACTTTCAATTTCCACACAAACAGAAACGCATGTGTGTTAGGGATGGTGGGTGGGGCATGGTAGCAGTGATCACATAATCAGATTTACTGCAGAAAGGAGGCATGCCTAAATCCGGGAATCATGCGTGCAAGCAAAGACAGACTCGTGCCTTTTATTGTCAGTATCTTTGGGTTGGTTTGTTGTATACAACAGCAATCCATTTTCTTCCAGTTCTGACAGCTCGCACTCTGAATCCAGGGCATTGACCATTTTGATTCCTCCTGAAGATTTTGAGAGAGGAATGATTTCATTCCTGTCCCCTAGTGTCGTTCTTTCCCAATTTATTATTAATTGGGAGTTAATACACAGATCATATCATTGCATAGTTCAACCACATCGAGCAGAATTGTACAACTGATTGCACAATCGGTTTCTAAACATTCTTTTTCTTCCTGAACTCCTTGACATCATCTCTCCACCACCCCACCATCACCATACCCCTCTCCTCACTCTCCAAAAAACCTTATTCTACTTGCCGTCCCCATAGATTTATCAATCAAGTATATTTATAAGTCTAATCTTTGATCATCTGATAATAAACATCTAAGGATAACACCAGCAAATTCCCATGTTAGGGCTGGTGAAATCTCCAGATTGGTCTTAAGGATATCTATCTCTGGCTACCCTGTGGAATATAACCTTAGGGGGTGGTGTGAGGAAGACATGTGGGGTGCAGACTATAGGTCAGGGTTTCCAGGCCATAGGAAAGTGTAATGCTAAAAGGGGTTCATCCCCCTTCACAGCCTCATCTCCCTACTGTCCTCACCACTGACCTTCTTTCTCTCCTACTCACTGAGGTCTCGAGGAAACTAGAATGACTGGGTTCTTGGATCACAGGATCAGTGAAAATAGATTCTGCAAGTGGTCGTAGGTTCTCCGGCAATGACCATTCTGCCAGTCAACCAGGGCTTGTCTGAAAGGGCTTCATTTAATCTCAGCCTGAATCTCATTCTGGTGAAGCCCAGCCCCTGCACTGAGTGAGTGCAGCAGAAATACGAGACCACCCTGCATCCCTGCCATTCTAGGTGCTTTTATCTAGATGGGGAGATTTCACCACCCCTGAAAATCAGCCAGAGCACCTACCCCACCCCATTGCCACTGCCTTGACTCAGACTTACAGTGACTCTTGTGTGTCAGAGAAGAACTGGAATCCATGAAGTTTTCAATGGCTGGTTTCTAAGTAGATCATCAAGCCTTTCTTGCAAGGTGGCACTGGGTTACCAGTTGAGAGTGTCCACTGTGTGCCCCCCTCAGGGGGCCCAAGAGGCACAAACAGCGTGAACTCCTGTGGTGCACAGTATGCGCACCTTTGGCATCAGGGGTCAACAAGCTCTCCTCCACTGCCTTTCACTCCTCGTCAGTGGCAAGGCATCACAAGTCGTAGCAGGAGAGTTGATGCTGACTGAACTTTTAAAGAGAGAAAATAAAATGTCTCCAGACCCTAAATGCTCGAAAATGGCCTTCCATTCCAGTTGGTGGCCAATCAAAGGGGGAAGGCAAGGAAAGAGGGGAGGTGGGGCAGGAAGATAGAAATGTCGACAGAATGGGCAAGTAGCCAGCAAGCGTGATATTCAGGAGAGAGGGGGATGGCATCAGATACCAAGAATGCTGCGTACACCCGCCTGTGCTTGAGTCCCACCAGCTTTCCAAAGCACTCACAGGGCCTTTCAGGAAGAGTACACGTGTGCATGAATGTAGACACCGTTAGGGAGCAGACATCCCCCTAAGAAGCGAGGCCATCATTTGCGGAAAGGTGTGTGAGAACAAGGGGGAGAGATTAGAAGGTCTAAAGCTGAAAGATGCTCTCTTTTCGACAGTCTTTGGACGCGAGCATTTCAGCTTGAACGTTTTTTAAGAAGCTCAAGATCCATTCATCACTGTTTCGAGCTAACTTCCCTTCATCCTTATCCTTCAGAAGCCCCCCCCCCACCTCCAAACCGGATACACACACAGAGTACCGCTGTCCCCACAGTCCATTCAGAGGTGAATTTTTTTATTATGTGGGGAAGCAGTGATAGGGTGGAGATGGGAGTGGCGGTCAAATAGACTTTCAGGAGCACAGCCTGAGAACAGAAAGGAGTGAATGAGAAGACAAAATGTGGACAGGTGCAGGGAGGGTAGACAGAGTAAGACATTCCACAACCTGGACTTTATCCCTCCCTGGCCTCTCCCTGTAGGGCACTTCTATTTTTAGAGACCATGATGGTGGCCAAGTAGACTAGGAAGCATGCCAGTACCCATCTGGCTTTCTGTTCTGTACCACACAGGGCGAAGGCCAAGAGGGTCACTGCACTGGGTACCCTGTGGGAACATGTGCTAGGATGACCCAGAAAGAAAGTGGGCCTATCCAGGCATAGGATTTCGACGGCACACCCTGCCACCTTGCCGTGGGTAGAGAGGTCTCCTGGGCACAAGAGCACCAAGCCAAAGAACAAGTTCTCTTGGGGCCAACACACTCATGAAGCTGCACGGGGAACATACGCTTATGCTGACCCTTCTCCCCATTTCCAAGGGCCCACTGGGCCAGAGTGTACCCAGAAAAGAAGGCCTTTTCTCATTTGCAGGCCATTTTCAAAGACTGGCCAGGGGAGAACAGGAAAACATAAAGAAAGAAAGACACTGCTGAAGAGCAACCAGATGCTGTGGATAAGTCACCTGCCTAGAATCCCCCCTCCCCCCCACCCCCACAGTGTACAGCTACACAGAGAAATCCCTGAGTCAAACCTCTTTAGGGCTCAGTTTCCGCAACTAGCAAGGGACTGATGGTACCCTGGAACTATTTCTCATTTCCCATTTGGCAAACCTGTATTCTGGGTCTATCGTGCATTTAGCCATGCATATACCAAGCTGTCATCCCAAAAGCTTTCACCCACTATGGTAGTCACCTAATCTGGTGTCAATTTGAGGATTAGGAGAGTAGGGGTGGAATTTAACCTGTCAATCTGGGCATAGCCCATGAGATCTCTGTGTGGGCATGGCCTTCTCTGAGAATTCTGGGAAATCTGGTACTTCCTTCTTGGGAGCAGGAGAAATTCTCTTACATGCTTGGAGGCTCTCCACTGATAATGCTGACTTCCTGTGACACATCCCTGAGGGGAAGCCACATGCAGCTACCCTAGTGCCCCGAGCTGGTCAAGCCACATGGATGCAACCAGACCTCCGAAGCTCGGAGAAACCACCGAGCTGCCAGCGCTGAGATGCTTCCACTGCCACTGACTCCAAAGACTTCCTACCCACTGGCTTGTGATCGCCCCCCATTTGGCTTCATTGCATGTGTTTCATGAGTCTGATGAGGACTTTTTAGACTGGTATCAGACATCTGGGCTAATATCAGAATTAGGGCCTTGAACTGGAATGGGTTGGGATGTTTTCTTAATGAACAGTTGCTCTTGTATATAAAACTCTTTCTTATACACATAGGAGTGTTTATGAATTTCTCTAGTCTACCCAGACGAACACACACCCCTTTCTCGTCCTTGTTCATGCCACCTCAGCAGGACGGACTGCTTGTAAAAGCAGCAGTACCGCATGCCTTTGGAACCACTAGAGAAGGCAGGCCTGGGACAACCAGGTCACAATTTGGATCGGGTGCTTCTGGCTGAATCTGGTGCTCCCATCTTTCACCCTGGAGAAGCTGCAGTATTGCTGAGGATGGAAATCCTCTCCAGGCTTTGGGGAGAAATCTCCATGGAGCCTCCACGGAGTCTAGCCAGACAAGCTCAGCAGAGTAGGGCACCCGCCTTCACAGGACAGCGTGCACTCCAGGAAGTCTCCGCTGAGGATGTTCGTGTCAGTGCTCTGGAAGGCTGTAAACATGCCCAGGAATTCTTGGACCATTAGGGTGGGAGCAGGGCTGGGCATTGAGATCCTGTATTTCCATCAGTAGGACATGATGGGGACTTCCATCAGTGGGGCATGATGGGGACGTCCATCAGTGGGGCATGATGGATGCTATGGCTAGCGACGGTGGAATGGCCTCCATTCATGGTGACCCCTGGCACCCCGGGCTGTGTTAGTCTGGGTAGAGTAGCGAAACAAATTCATAAATACTCCTATGTGTATAAGAAATAGGGTTTTTTTTTGGGGGGGGGCATATAAGGGAATGGAACATTGAGAAAGCATCCCAACCCAGTCCAGTTCAAAGTCATAAGTCCGATATTAGCCCATATGCCTGATACCAGTCTATAATGTCTCCTTCCGACTCATGAAGTCGCAGGTCAGTGGGTGCAGAATCCCAGCGCTGGCAGGGGTCTCCCCATGGCTCCTCGCTCCCAGGGTCCATCAATAGCATACAGTGGTGACAGAAGCAACCCATCACTGGCAGGGGTCCCCATGTGGTCTCTCCAGCTTCAGAGGTCTGGCTCCATCAGGGCAAAGCCATGTGGCTTCTCCTCTGGCTCCTTCAGCTTCTCAGATGCTGCTATCTTGTCTTGTCTGTGATTCATCATCTCTGAGACTCACTCCCAACAACTGGGGAGAGAGTTTCTCATCTTCACAAGGGAAATATCGTGAGATTTCCCAGACGTATCAGGATAAAGTCATTCCCACATGGCGGCCTCATTGGCTATCTCCAGATTAACAGGCTAGACTCCACCCTTACATCTCAATCATGAAATTAACCTAAGCACAAAACCACCACAGACCACCCCTTGTTAATTTCACACTTTCACATAACTCTGTAACCATATGTAACTTTCAAATAAACAATAAAATCATATCAATACCTAACAGGATAAAACTAAATGCATACAATTCAACATGTGTCACCATCATTTAAAAATAACATTCTTTAAGTGAACAAAACAAAAGATATCCTGTGCCTTACAGCTGTAGTTTCGAAACATCTACACCTTGATCCTATAATCCTATAAGTATATATTCCACCACCTATGGCGTTTGCAAGTCAACCACCTTATGTCTTCATTCCCCCATTTGGGGTATCTAATTTATATATTGCCCACTTACATCAACCCAGTGCTCTGAGGAAACAATCATATCTAAGAAAGAGTTTTATATACACGAGCAACTGTACATTAAGAAAACATCCCAATCCAGTCTAGTCCAAAGTCAGAAATCCAATATTAGCTCGCATGTCCGATACTAATCAATAACGTGTTCTTCAATCTCATGGAACACATGCAATGATGCCGAATACGGAATGATCACAAGCCAGTGGGTAGAAAATCTTTGGATCCAGTGGCATTTGTAAGCAGCTCAGTGCTGGCAGGCGCCTCCATGTGGCTTCTCTAGGTCTGGATGTCTGGCTCCATGAGGGTAGGTCCACGTGGCTTCTCCTCAGGGATGTCTCACCAGGAGTCAGCCTTGTCAGTCGAGTGTCTCCAAGGAAGTGAGCCGAGAGAGAAAGTGTCTCTGCCTCCAGGAAGGAATGACCACACTTCCCAGAATTCTCAGGAGAAGGCCATGCCCACACAGAGGTCTCATTGGCTCTCTCCAGATTGACAGGCTAGGCTCCACCCCTACACTCCCAATCCTCACATTGACACCGGATTAGGTGGCTGCCACAGGGGTGTTTGCTAATGTTATGAATTAATGAGCACACCAGAGAGGATTCCACCCTAAGTTAGGGCAGCTGCCCTACAAGTCTGACATTCTGTATTATATTTGTGATCAGGAGAAAAATGTCACCAGAAGACAGCATTTGCTCAGGTGGCATATTTGTGCTCAACTCTTTGATGACAGTAAAGGATTTGTTGGGGAGGTTGCAGCTGCTCATAGGGCCTGAGTGGTGCCTCCAGCTCAGATGCAGACAAGACGGCAGTCAGAGTTGCTAGGCCTGCCACCGGGAGATCCATTCTGCAGACCCATGTCTGGAGAGGGCGTCCCGCTCACTGTCATGACTCTGTGTCTATGTGGCTTCTGCTGTTTTGTTGCAGCAAGAACCAAAACAGGAATTCAAAGTTCATCCAAGACATGCGAACCCAGGGTGCTCTGGTCCCTAGGAAACAGAGGGTCACTGGGGAAGACACAAAGGCGCCCGCATCAAATGACCTGGCTGAGGTGTGGTGGTGTGGACCAGGCCAGGTGCTTAACCTCTAAGAACTGCTTCAGGATCTTTATGTGAAACATGTGAATATTAAAGTACATAACCTACCCCCAACAAGACAAAACACCACCCCAGCTCAGTGCCTAAGAGTCTATTTTGACTCTTAGAGACCCAATAGGACAGAGGAAAACTTCTCCTTGGAGTTTCCAAGACTAAACATCTTGATGGGGGCAGACAGTCTCATCTCTCTTCCGAGATCCCTCTCATTAGCTTAACCCCCAGTGCAGCCAGGGGTCCTTACAGAAGAGGTCACACTCAATAAATGCAAACTAATGTATTACTTACTGCCCCTCTGTCTCCAGGTCAGAGCCCCAAACCCGGGATGGGAAGTGTTAGAATAGCACCACGGGGCAGAGTGTGCTAGAGAGGACCGTGGTGGAGGTGAGGAGGAGGAGATGAAGTGCATCTACATGTGCCATGAAAATACCTTCTTCAGAGGCGGCCTCTCAGTCAATTCCTTTCCATCCAACTCCTGGATCCTCAGAATTCAGGTGGAAACAACAGGTAAATGGTGGGCTTGCCTTCAGAGCGGTTTCTGTCCAAGTCCTTCTTGCGGATGCCCCTGAACTGGTTCTTTCCCTGTTCACCTGCTGGGGCACAGCCCTGCAGGCTCATGGGCAGATGCATCAGGTGTCTTCGGTACATAGGCACACATGGGCAGACACTTAGATACCCAGGTAGTGTATGGGCATGTCTACCTACAGGCATGTCCAATTCACGTGTGTAAACACGTGCGTGTGTGTTTCTGCCTGATGAGCACACACCCAGACACACAGAAAACTAGGACTCACTGGCCCACATGTCTAGAATCTGGAACAAATCATCGTGTTGGGACATAAAAGACATCCTATCCCAGTGTAGGGCTATCATTCATGTCTGAAGTGCCTCAAGTTTAGGTACTCGGACACCTTGTGCTAGACCATGGTTTCTGGAAGGAATATGGTTTTCTAATAAGACTGCAGCTGTCATTAGGGATTTCAGACATGGGGCTTCTTGTTTTCCCCACAAGTTTCGTCAATGACATCACCCCCAAATGATAAATTATGGAGCAAAGTTGAGGTGCTACTTGATATTCTACTGGTGCTCTCCCAAGGAGAAGGAGAGGAGTTCTTCCAACTCCACCCCTGAAGCAGCTGATTGGATAAGGCTGTTCTCGGATCTGCCACAACCAGTTACACAACCTTTCTCTAACCAGGCTGGGGTGGGGCCTCCCTACATTCAGACAGAAATGTCACTCCACGGTGCCAAGCAAGTTCATGTGTCCTCCGAGTCAAGATCAGGGGCAAGGAGGCTGACTTGGACCAGACCCTGAGTTTCCTTTGGTTTAAGAACACCCTCCTTCAGGGCTGCATCCACGGACCCGTCAAGAACGAAGCATCAATGTTCAGCATGGAACCAACGATAATGAGGCAGTGTCAGGAGGCCTCACGGAGTCACAGCAGCTCCCAAGGTCAGCTGGACGAGGCCAGATGACACTTGGCCAAATGGTAGTTATAAACGGACTTGAGGCCCAAGTGCCAGAATTGCCTGGGGTCACTTTTTAAGACTTTAGATCCAGGTCTTGTCTGAGACTCTTGCTAAGACTCTTTCTGATAGGGGAGTCATGAAAGAAGCAAGCACCAGAAACCCACTTTCTTTTCTCTCTCAAGGATTTGGGAATCGCTAAGCTTAAAAGGCCGCAGGACCAGGAAGAGAAGAGGCTGGTGGTGGTTGGGGCAAAAGCAAGGGTGTGGAAATCAAAGCAGACCAGCCCTTTAGGACTGAGTGACCCCAGTCAGGCCAGAACTGTCCCTGGGGCTCGGCTTACTCCTCTGGGAAGATTGCCCTACCTTATCTCCTCTCTGGTAGCCGCTCTACTCTGAGCTCTGAAATAGGCTTCCTGAAGGAGAGGGGAGAGAAACTGTGATTGAAGAAAGAGCTGAGTCGACTAGGCAGAAGGCAGAGAGGTGAGGGGAATGAAGGATAAGAAGACTGTGGTCCTTACATAATCCGGTGTCAACTTGAGACTATTCAGAAAAAAGAAGTGGGGTTTTGTCTGTCAATCAGGTCTCAGCTTGATGGCGTCGTTTGGTGGCACTATGGAGATAAATAGCTCACTGGAAGCCAGATACATCCTCTCCCTGTGAGACATTCGTGTTGACACGGGTCCACACAGGAATATATGGATGGATCCAGAGCCCTGGAGCGGGAGGACGCACACACAGAGACCCACGCCAGTGCTGCGATGCTTCCACCACCACTGGATTCCCAAGACTGTCCACCCACTGGCCAGTGATCTTCCTGCATTTGGCATCATTGCATGTGTTGCGTGCGTCTGAAGAGCAATTTATAGACTGGTACCAGGCATGTGAGCTCATGTCAGATTAATGGACTTGGTCGGGACTGGGCTGGGATGTTTTCTTAATATCCAATTACTCTTTATATAAAGCTCTTTCTTAAATGTATAGGAGTGTCTATGAATTTTGTTTCTTTATCTAACCAGACAAATACAACAATTCTCCCACCGAAGAAAGGGTATCTGTTAGAGCACTGTTTTTTTCTCTTTCAGTCCCCTCCCATTAATGGACCGTAAAACGATTTAGGTAGATAATTCCACCAGTGTTTTTGTTTTGTTTTGTTTTTTTAAAGAAATTGAGCAGAGTAGAAAAGATCTGTGTCTGGCATGAAATAAGCGCTACACACGTGTAAGTTACTATTGTTTTTCCTATCAGTTCTACTGCAGGTCGTGGCCCAATCTTTTGAAATACACCTAGTTTCTATCTCGTTGATTGCTGCTACTTTGCCGGAACAATATTCTGCCCATACCTTAGAGATCTTTGAGGCTTTCGTTGACTGATTTGTCTCGCATCTTAAAATGGTGCCTTACATAAATAAATGCTCGAGAAACAGGTAGTGAGTGAATGAATACACATCAGTAGTTCATGAAACTTTTGTTTCAAATTTACAAGGGAGATTCCTAGAAAAACTCTTTGATCATTTAATTCCATTGTTCCACAATCTTTCCTTTTTAAAAAAAAATTTGGGGGGGGGGGCATCACTGCCCTTTGGTGGTCCAGTCTTGCTCCCGGAAAGCCGCTGCTGGATTTGAACCGCCAAGGACATGGGCCGCAGTCCCGCACTTAACCACTATGCCTCGCCGGGGTTCAGACTCTTTCTTTTTATGGTTTTGAAAGCTAAGTGTCACTAGCTCTGCGTTCTTCTTCTTTTTATTATTTTTTAAAAATCATTTTCTTAGGGACTCATATAACTCATCACAATCAATATATGTACATCATTTGTATGCAGATCACATTTGCACATTTGGTGCCATTATCTTTCTTGAAATATCCTCCTTCTCTTTAGGTTCCTGGTATCAGCTCCCCATATTTCCCCTACCACAATCTTTTTTAGTTTTTTCAATGATTTTATTGAAATCATTGGCTCTTACAGCTCTTATAACATCCAATACATCATCTGTGTCAAGCATATTTGTACACACGTTGCCACCTTCATTTTCACATATTTTCTCCTTGAGCCCTTGGTATAAGCTCCTCCCCCCCCTTTTTTTTTTAATAAATCATTTTCTTGGGGGCTCGTACAACTCCCATCACGATCCACACACACACACATCCATTGTGTGCAGACCACATTTGCACACTTGTTGCCATCATCACTCTCAAAATATCCTCCCTCCACTTAGGTCCCCGGTACATAATCTTTTTGTTTTGAAGCCCCCTTCCCCATTAGACCAGAAGACCTCGCTGTAAGGTCTGACAGAGAGCCTCTATCCTGTAAAAAATGTGGGAACTGAGTGGAATCAGGGCCTGCCCAGTGGCCTTCTCCTGTGTGCTTTAATAGTGTCTGTGCCAGACAAGCAGCACGGACCACGCCCCCCACCACCACCTCAGTCCAGGAGGGCTGTGAACAGGGTCTCACCCCCCCCTCCCCCAACCTGTCCTTGCTGTAACTATGCCACAGCCCAACCATGCTCCTCTCTGTACCAGTAATGTCTGTAATCCCTCACTGGATAGGAATAGACCTGGATCTCTCTTCTGGTAAAATGGTTATACAGAGAGAGAGAGAGAGAGAGAGAGAGAGAGAGAGAGAGAGAGAGAGAGAGAAAGAGCTGTGAGGGAACCAGAGACTGTGAAACCTTCCAGGGAAATCCCAGGCACCAGGGGCCTTCTGGACAAAGAGCAGATGCCTCACACCAACCACACTGGGGACCAAGCTGATCATGGCTGTCACAGTCCTCTTTGGAAAACCAACCATGGGAAGTCCTGACACTGCAAAATTCACCCCTCTGGCCAAGGGGAGAGGCCCACCGGGATGGAAGCGCAAGCTGGGCCACATCGGTGCCCAGAAACTCTTCGTTGACTATTGGCTTCCACTTTGGAAGGCAAATTCTCAGGCCAGAGGCCTTGGGTGCTTCTCCCCGCACCTCCTGGTCTGCAACCCGTCCTTCCCCACACGTCTGGTGGTTGGAGGCTCCCCCAGAGCACTTTCCCACTACCGGCCTCAGTCAAGCCTTGGCTCATCCTTCAAGAGGGGGGGGTCTCGTTCTTCCAAGCGGGACACAGAACTGGTGAGCCCCCACCCCCAGGGCCTCTCATGAGGCTCTGCCACACTTCCCAGATGCACTGCTTTCCCCCAGAGGGACTTCAGGGGAAGAGAAAGCAGGCACAGCTCCGTAAGGTGGCACCAGGAGGGGCTGCATCGGGCAGGAAAGGTGTGGCGGCTCCCACAGCCACTGGGAACCTCTCTTTTCAGCTCCACCACAGACATCAGCACTCGCTCCAGATCCCTCAGGGCCCAGAGATGGCCTGCCTGCCACCGTGTCTGCCACCCATGGCTGTGAGGCTGGATAAACTCTGAGATGAAGACTTTTCATCTTTATTTCTATTGAAACCGGTCAGAAGTAACTTCAGCAAATGGATCGCCATTAAGTCCACAGAGCTTCATTTCACTTTGCCTTCATAGCCTCACATGGCAAACAGTAGACCCGGGGGTTCTTCACCTGTAGGTCGTGACCCCTTTGGGGGGCCGAACAACCCTTTCACAGGGGTCGCCCGACTCATAAGAGTAACAGAATGACAGTGATAAAGCAAAATAATTTCATGGTTACGGGGTCGCCACCACACGAGGAGCTGTATGAAAGGGTCTCGGCGTGAAGAAGCTTGGGAACCGCTGCTCTGGGCACTCCACACCGCCTCACAGGTGAGGAATGGGGTTGAGGAAGACCTCCTGTCTGGTGCTGGCAGACCCCCCAGAAACCAGCTTCCCAGTGCTCACAGTTCCCTCCCCCCGCTGTTATGCACATAGGAAGTTGTTGAGGACACTGGAAAGAGGGGCCTGAGTAGGGACCAGGGGAATTAGCAGGGTGTTGGGGATGGCAGCAGGAAGAGGCACGCTTTCAGGGCCTGGAAATCCACCCAGGCGGCTCAGGGAAAGGGGTCCCTGCTGGAGCAGGGTCTGACTGTCCCTGCTCGGCCCCTCTCTGGGTATTCTCACCATGCAGGGGGACTGTGCTCTGGGAGAATGTGGCTCCTTCTACCAGCTCTCCAGAACCTCCCTGTCACTGCTCAGGGTGCCTCAGTTTCCCCAGGGCTCTGTTTGACTCTGTCTATTTTCTAGGAGCATGGTGAACTGGGAGCAATGTCACCGGGCTCCCAGTGCCCGGGCCTGAGGCAGGGAGGTCTAGAGGAAGACGTGGGTGCTCCAGTCAGTAGGCTGTGCAGCAGGCTGAGGAGACATCTATACAACAGCTTCCCGTCCGCAGTGGGAGGTGGGTGTGCAGGGAGCAGTGCTGTCCATACTTGTACTGGACAATGAGTGTGGACCAGGGCTGATGAGCCCCTCCCTAGGGAACTTCTTGAGGTGATACTGGAAGGTTCTTGATGAACAGGGGGTCCTGAATGTGCAGTTCTATGTAAACTGCTACGTAGTCCACCAGCTGGCCCATCAGATCGCTCTGTGGAGATGGTCTGGAGCTGAGCCCAGGACTTCTTTGAAGGAAACCTCAGAATGGGGTGGGTCTCCCCATTTTCAAGGTGGGAAAACCAAGGTGTGGACTTGGGGGTCTGGATCTGAGATTGGATGATGTGACTCCACAACCCTCATAATTCCCCTCCACACCACCACACCCACACTTCTTTGCTCCCGTGCTTCCTCTAGCATCGGGGCCTGGGAAAAACACGCCTTTTACCCTATGCCACGCTGTTCCTTCATCTACCCCACCCATTCAGGGGCAGGGCGATCCAGAGGGGAGGAGGTCTGGTTTGGAAACAGTTGGCTATGTGAGTGAGGTTATAAAACAGCAGGTTGGGTTCTAAACCTGCTCATACTTTCATATGTGAGCGATGTCTTCTGAAAAGAACAGAGAGAGAGATAGACAGGCAGACAGACAGACAGACACACACACACACACACACAGCAGATGGGAGGGTGGGGGTGGGGAGTGGGGAGACTAACACCCAGCGACACCAAGGATGTCCAAGGATTGCTGGCAGCTGCTAAAAGCTAAGATAGAGAAAAAGGACCTCCCCCAGGACTTATGCTCTGAATTGAGACCTTAACCCCCCTGAACTGACAAAGTCCTGTCAGGCCTGGTCTCTAAGTCCACCCCCCTGTCCTTCTTGCTCCAGCAGCACGGAGTCCTTAGAACATACTGGAATTCCTAAGACAAAGGTTGTCTCCCTTGTTATGGTCGGTCACACACACACACACACACACACACACACACACACACACAGCAAGAAGAAACGTCGCGAATGCCAGAATCCTGTGGGGCCGTGCCCATACGTTGGTGCCTCTTCTTGTGAAAGACCAGGGCCGGGGCACGCAGGACCAAGGGCACGCCTTGCCATCATCTGCCACAACGGACCAGAGGACCGGGCGCTTGGCTCAGAATGCATGTTTCCATTTGCAGCCTCGGCCTCAGTGGCCTCTAACAAACAGGCCGCTTCTGCTTTTGCCAAACAGCTTCTCCTTTTTTGGAGACAACCAGCTTCCCCCCTCACTGCGAGCGACCTCTCCCCATGACAGCTGCTCCTTCAGCCCCGCCCCTGTTTGGGTGCCAGGATCTGAAATGTGCATCAAAAACAGGTAGTTGCTGGCTTCTGGTTTGTTTGTTTGTTTGTTTGCTTCGCTTTCTCTCCCCCCCCCCCCCACTCCCCACTACTGTGATGTCAATGTTAGACTTTTCTTCAGAGGCTACTGCTAGGAATGAGACTGTCACTGTTGGCCTGTTCTGGTTTTTCGTCATCGTCGCAGTGGCATCATTACGCCTCAGCCCTGTGTCCCCCGTGGAGCTCTGCAGGAACGGGTGGGCCTGCCTGTCTGGGCTCAGTTCAGGATACTATTGGCCCGTGGTGCCATGAACTCCAGAAGGGTGCTATTAGAAAAGAGGAAGGGGATCTCTGCTGTGACAGTCCGGGTACGCTAGAGGAACAAATTTCATAGACACGCATGTAGATGTAAGGAAAGGATTTATATACAAAAGGAAGGTGACACTAAGAAGGCATCCCAATCCAGTCCAGTACAAAGCCGTAAGTCCGATATTAACCCATATGGCTGAAATCAGTCTATAAAGTCTCCTTCCGACTCATGAAGTCACAGGTCAGTGGGTGCAGAACCCCGGCAGGGGTATCCCCATGGTTCCTCACTTCCAGGGGTCAGGGTCCATCAACAGCAGAAGCAACTCATCGCTGGCAGAGGTCTCCATGTGGCCGCCCCAGCTTCAGAGGTCTGGTTCCATCTGGGCAAAACTGTGTGGTCTCTCTGCCGGCTCCTCAAGCTTCTCGAATGCTGCCATCTTGTCTGTGATTCATCATCTCTGAAACTAACTCCCAACAACTGGGGAAGATAGCTTCTCATCTTCACGAGGGAAATATCGTGAGATTTCCCAGAAGTCTCAGGAGAAAGCCATGCCCACACAGAGGGCTCACTGGTTACTTAATGACTATCTCCAGATTAACAGGCTAGACTCCACCCCTACATTTCAATCATAAAATTAACATAAGCACATGACTGCCACACTCCTTTCCCCAGACCTACTCCCTGTCCCTACCCTGGCCACCTCCCTTCAAGGTGATGAGTGCTACTTCCCGTCCACTTCTCACTCCTCTGAGGTCCCCACGTCTCCCAGGACCTGTTTCCCTCCAAGCAAGGGGATTTCCTTCACCCCAAACTTCCCTTGGTTGGTTTCAGCTAGAGGGCAGGACCTAACCGAGTCCATTTCCTTCCCTGTCCCCTGAGTATAGACAAGAACAGGCCTTGCAGTTAGAGAGGAAGAAAATTCACACAAGCCACGGTCGGGCCTGGCCACTTTGGAGAGAATGTTATAAGATAACTTGTCCAGAGTCCTGGGTTTCCCCCCCCACCCCACCACAGCAACCTCTCAAACCTTGGTGCCCCCTGGCTGTACCCTTTCCTTTTGAAGGGCGGGGGGGCTTCCTTTCCAGAAAGCCCCACATGCTTTTTATTGCTTCCATCTCAAACCTGACTGTGGGCCGCCGTCAGCGTCAGAAAACAGGTGGGCAAAGAGGTACTTACTGTGATGAGTGACGGGCAGAGCCTATTGCCCTGGCATGGCACAGCCTGAGTCAGGGATTTGCCTATCTGTTCCAGCCCTACAATCTATCCTTCACAAGCATCTGCTGCCCTGGTGGCCTCCTGATAGTCTTATACATAAATTGTGTGCCCTTGGCCTCAGGGTAGAGTCCTTTGGCCATGGAATCCATGCAGCATTCCTCCAGTAAGTGCTGAAAGGGCAATTTTCTCAAACTTTTTCCTAAAGAGGCCAGTAAGTGCTGGGCTCAAACAAGGGGAAGGCCAATGTGCCAGCTGAGCCATGCGGCAAAAGCCCAGACAAAGGAGAAGAGAAACACTTGTTTCAGCGGAAAGGGCTGGGGGTGGTGATCCAAAGGTCAAGGGTGGGGTTTCCAGGTACTTCACCTGAGGAATTAAGCTTTCTCCTTGGTTCCTGGGACATCATTTCTAAAATAAAAACACAACTTGGAATGGAAGTGTCTGTGGTCAGGAGCCCAGAGCACACCTGTCAGGTGAAGTGTGGTGATGAAATGTCTCTGGGCTGGAGGCTTGGCTAGCCAGAAAGACTCCCTGCACAACCTCGAGGCCACCTGATGATATGAATGAACTTCAGGGTTTGCATTACAGAACGAGACCCCTACCCTCACCCCCAAGAAAGGCTGGGGGCACAGCAGCTCCACCAGCTGCCTGGATGATGAAAGGTGCATGTCCAGCAGAGGGTATGGTGTCTCTTTCTGGGACACAGAGCTCTGCTCCAAGAACCCTTTACATTAGACCTTTACATCTCTTCTTTATGATCCTAATTTGTATCCTTTCTCCTTTAAGGCACCGTGGAGTCAATTACAATTCAACATGACCCCAAAGCTCAAGGTAGGACTGCCTCTAATCTGTATCCTTCCTGCTCTAACTTGCTGTGGTCAAGTGGATTGCAGCTCATAGGGACCCAAGGACACAAGGCGGAACTGCCCTGAAAGTACAAGGTGAAAAGTTTCCACAATGGTAGCTACTCTTAAAAATCACTTTATCCGCATAGAATTCATATAGTGTGTAATCTACCAGCTCAATCATATTAAGAAGAGTGGGACAATCATCAGCACAATTTCAGAACATTCTCTTTGTTTTCATATTCATGGCTGCTATCATCCCCACTTCCCCCCAACCCCCCCCCCCATCATGACCCTAGGTCATTATTGGTCTAGTTATTGCCCTTATCGATTTCCCTACCCTGGATTCCATACACAGAACATCCTATGAGACACAAACCGCCATGACAAAGAAAAAAAAAACTTCAATGGTAAAGAAAGCAGAAAATATTAAAGGCAGAAACAACTTTAAAATGGGCCAAAAGGAAGATTCCTATATGTACCAAGTCGAATGTACGATGCTCGACGTTTGACTACAGCCACTTCGATCCTGGGCTTGTGATCAGAGGGGATTCGAAAGAGGCATCTCAGTGCGGGGCGGGTGTGTGTGTGTGTGTGTGTGTGTGTGTGTGTGTCTGCACATGGATGTTGGGCTTCCATAGACATCTTCCATAGTCATCCACTGTCATCCATAGCCTTCTGCAAACCGGTGTTCACATTTTAATTTCTGACACTGTTCCCATCTCTGGATTTGGATTTTAGTATGGCAGTCCTTGGGTCACACAGGTTGGTGTGCTTGTCCATGTGGACTGGATTTGGATTTTAGGATGGCAGTCCT
>PVJH01035935.1:0-19269 GCA_004026705.1 Nesogale talazaci
AGGGGGAGATGTCGGGCAGTGTAAGATATGACAAAACAATAATGACTGCAGAGTAATGAGGACGGGGGCAGAGGGGGAAAAGGTTGGCGGGGGAAGGTAGGGGGGGCTCACATCAAGGACCCAAATAGAAAGGCAGATGTTGGGAGAATGTTGAGGAAAGGCAAGTGGAGGTGCTTGGCACAGTATATGTAACTATGTATTGAACTATGTCTGATGAAAAGCGATCTATGAGCACCCAATAAAATGATTAATTTTTTTTTTAGAAAAGAATAAATAATGGCCAAAATAAAAAAATTTAAAGGGGGAAAGAGAAAAAAATGCTGACAGATTTTTCTTCCTGAAAAATCTTGCTCTTAACACTCCATCAGCTCCCTCTTGCCTCTGAATAAAGTCCATATCCTTTTAGCCTGGTCTTCTAAGCCCACCAGGTCTATCCCAATGGATTCTACTCCCTCCATTCAAATGTTCTCACTGCAGCCCCATGGAAGCAGGGCCTATCATGTTGTCTTTCCGTGTCTGACTGGCTTTGGATGGCCTTGACTGCTTTTCCAACACTAACCACTGCCCCTTGGTCTTCTTATGCAAACCATGTGCATCTTTCCAATCTGAGGTGCAGCACTATTTCTTCCACTGAGCCTATTTTCTTCAACATAGCCTCCTCTTTCTTTCGCTCCAGTCCAATTATATGTCATCTCTTCTCATCAGTTCAAACGAGCACCTATTCATTGAGTGTCTGCTGCACGTGGGCCCATGCTGAGGCCAGTGGAAGCTGACACAACCTTCATTCTTGTATATCTTAGAGTCCAAGAGGTATCGCTTTCCATCCATGTCTGACTTTTCCTCCTCGACTGAAGATTTCACAAGCACGACATCAATATTTCAATGTTTCATCCACTTTTCATGCCTTCCTCATGCATAATACCTGGCAGGGTACACTGCGTGAGCCTTTTGCTCAGTCAGTAGTTGAATAGATTAATAAAAGTTTTAGCTGTTACTAGGTCGATGAATTTCACAACCAGGACTCGCTTCCCCAGCTCAAATAATGGATCGTTAACTCTTAAGTTTGAGGGGATGAATAAATCCTATGAAATGCCGTATTTTAAAAATCCTCCATTTCAACTGAACACACAACAGAGTGAGTTACATGGGTTTGGGAGTCAGGCAGAACTGTGTGACACCCGGCTGGGCTTATTTCATCCCCTTGGGATTCAGTTTCCCCATCATGTGTAAGGGAAGATTAGATAACACACTGAATGGTGACCGACTGGCAGGATGTAGATGTGTGATGCATTGTGGTTATTGCTACTATGATCTGTTGACCATTCCTGTTCTTTCTCTGAACAGGAGAGTGTCAGTACTCTGCCTGGAAGCTGGCCGACACTTGAATGGCATGTTTGCCATCTGAGAGACTGTGACAGGTGCTGTTGGCCAACTGGCTCAAAAGACATACCCAGCCCTTACCTTCTAACTTAGGCAGCTAGGATGACTCCTTTCTAGTGAAAGAGACCTTCTCTGAGGGAGAATTTAAAGGAAGGTACTTGTTTCCCTTTAAGAGAGACTTGTGTGAAGGACTTCCCTGTGTCCTGCCTTAAACCGCAATGCACAACCTAGAACTGGGACCATCATCTACAGAAGGTCCCGAAAAGAGCTGAAGGAATCTGACAGCCCAGCTCAGAAGAAGCAGTACCCGGCCTTGCCTCCCTCTAAGTTCCCTGCTATGTCGGAAAACAGGCCGCTTTTCCTTTAAGTCCACATCCATTGATGTATGTTACTTGCTGTCAACACAGCAGAACTGATATCCCTTCTTATATAGCCCAGGAGAGCATCAAAAATTGGTTCACTGCCCCGAACACTCTCCAAGAGTTTGGATAGTTTGTGAAATGTTTGTATAGGTGGTGTTCTATCAGACGGATTCGCATTCAACTAAGGATCAGACAACGAGGAGGGGCTGTGGGTGCAATCCCGACAGCCGGCTGACATGGCTGCCCAGCTGGGCATGAGGGTCCCCCAGAAGGGCAGCGTGGTGAAGCGGAGGCTGCTAAAGCTGGTGGCCCATTTCCTTTTTGACTTTCGGACGCACGAGACCGAGTCCATCGGAGCCTTGTTACTGGAGGACTGGCGAGTCGCCCGGGAGGAACCCAGCGCCTTCTCCATCAGCTTTGCGGAGGACGAGGGGAGAAGTACCGCTTTGAGTGCCGCGGCGAGGAGCCGTAGCAGGAGTGGATCTCAACCCTGAGCGGGGCCGGCCACCGGCTTATGACGCGGAGCCTGATCTTCTACAGGACCCAGATCCAGAACATGACGGGCATCCTTGCCCCCTGGAGCAACTGGGCATCTCTGAAGAGGCCGGGTTCCAGCTTAGCAGCCTGAAGGCAGGATCCCGGCCCAGAGACCCCTCCTTGGGAGGGATACAGAGGTGGCTGCTTAATGGGGCCACGTTCCGCTGTTGGATACCAGCATCCACAAGCATCCAGCTCCGGGAGCCCACCTCCCCAGAGTGGCAGGGGAATTCCCAGCAGCGCTTGGCTGTAGTCTGAAGCTGTGAAGGCTTCCAGGGCTGTGTTCACATGAACATGCCCATGCTATTAGGGCAAGTGATAGGCAGGGCTTCCTCCTGTGGGCCTCTTGATTAAATAAACAGACCTCTTCCTCTCCCCCAACAACAACAACAACAAAAACACTAATGATCATCCCAACTAACTGGGAAGAAGCCAGAAGGCGCAGTATGTTCATGCAGTTATGTCTCCCGTGGAAGGAGTATTCCGTAGAGACAGAGAGTTGCACACAAAAACAGAAAGAGGGCTTTGAATGATCAGTCAGCAAATATGCACGCCCATCCCCCTCCCCATGTGGGTGCCATATTCCCCAGCTCCTAGATTGTGCTTCTGGCCAGGTGTCCTGCTGTAGCCCATAATATGTCTGAGAATTTCACAAAGCTGGAAGCTTGAAATATACCATCATAAGAAAGACCAGAGTAGGCAGGTGTATGGAGACCTGAGTTCATCACTGGTTACCTGGGGCAGATAGGATGGGTCCAGGAGAGAAGGGGACTCGATGCTTAGGGGACACCGGGCTTCTGGTAAGGGAGACAAAGAGAACTGGAAGCTGTTTGTGGTGATGGTGGCACATGGGATGAGCATGATGAATGTCATGTGAAGAATGTTCAAGCATCTGATATTTTGTTATGTGTATATCTTATCAAAACTTATGCCAAAAA
This sequence comes from Nesogale talazaci, assembly GCA_004026705.1. Taxonomy (NCBI): domain Eukaryota; kingdom Metazoa; phylum Chordata; class Mammalia; order Afrosoricida; family Tenrecidae; genus Nesogale; species Nesogale talazaci. The sequence goes on from PVJH01035935.1 coordinate 3,218, forward strand.
AATAAGAGCCATGACATGACCTAGCAATTCTACTCTTAGCTATATACTTAATAGAATTTAAAACATATATAAAACATATAATAGAATGTAAAACATATAAAACAAAAACTTATGTAAGAATGTTCAAAGCAGCATTACTTAGAAACAGGCTCAAAAAATAGATTCTCCCTAAACATCCTTCAACTAATGAGCAGAAAAAATATATGATGACCCTGTGAAAGAACACTGCATAGTCATTAGAAAAATGTGGGGAGCGGGGAGAATGAGGAGCTGATGCCAGGGGCTCAAGTAGAAAGAAAATGTTTTTAAAAAGACGATGACAACTTATGTTCAGGTGTGTCTGACACAATGTATGGATTGTGATGAGAGCTGTAAGAACCCCCAATAAAAGAAAAATGTGTGCTGTGACATGGATGGAGCTTGATGTAAATACTATGCTGAAAGAAGTCAGTCACAAAATGTTACATATTACATGATTCCCTTTTATGAAATGTTCAGAATAGGCCACTCTGTTTGTCTGGGCAGACTAGAGGTGTTCTCATAACTGGGGCTCTGGGCACCGGAAATGACTGCTGATAAAACATGGATTTCTTCTTGACTTGATGAAGCTTTTCTAAAACTGATTGTGGTAGGGCTTTGCACAAATCGGAGCATGCTAAAACCATCGAGACTTTAAATGATTGTGATATATGGTATGTCAATTATCAGTCAGTGAAACTGTTACATCAGTAAAGAAACAGAAATATGGGGTTGAGCCCGGTGGCGTAGTGGTTGTGCGCAGGACTGTGGCCCACTGGGTTGAAGGTTCAATTCCAGCTCACAGGAGCAAAGGCTGGACCTCCTACTCCCACCACCTGAGGGCAGTGATGCCTAAAAGAAAAAAAAAAAGAAACAGAAATATGCTAGTGTGATCGGGTTTGGTTTGGGTTGTGTGTGTGTGTGTGTGTGTGTGTGTGTGTGTGTGTGTGTGCCCTCCTGCTTTTCACCATGAGCCTGACTCCGGTGCCCACGGTTCTGAGGAAAGCCGCGTGAGAGGTGAGGAAGGTTTCAGGACAAGATCTGCAGCAGGAAGCCAAACTGCGCCAGCCAAGAGCCTCAAACAGAAGCTGTGGGGATGATCCGGAGACGAAGAAAGCAAGAAAGGAAGCAAAGGTAGAAAACAGCTTCAAGGGTTTATTTCAGAGCGGAAGGAGAGCAGAGAAAGGGACGGGTGCTTCCAGAGCTCCAGGGTAGGTTCGGACACACGGTTGGGGAGAGGCGGAGAGTTTTATAGCCCAGGTCTGGCGGGAGGGAGTAGCTGGGGGATTTTCCACTACAACTTTGTTGTCTGCAGGTCCGGGGCTGAGCAACAGCGTTCAAAGTTCTCTGTAACGGTTGGGATTGTCTTATGCACGCGGGCCTGAAGGCCACCGAAGAGGGGAGGAAGAGGGGAGCAGGGGTCTGGAGTGTTTTCACCAGCTCTGTCTCCTCGCTGAGGGTCCTGCGCCAAGCTGGAAGACAAATGCCTCTTCTCGAGGGATTGAGGTTGCCGTGAGGGGGCAGGAGATGAAGGACTTTAGGTCGTGGGCTAGCGACCACCTAGGTCGCAGTGCAGTGTCACAGAGGCTGAGCAAGCCCACAGAGGGGAAGGCGGGTTGAGAGAAGTGGTGCAGCGCCCTGACAGGGACTCCCGAAAGGAAGGGGTGCGATCAGAGGACAGAAGGAAGGTTCTGTGCCTGAGCCAGGACGAGTTGGAGGCTTCGGATGATGTACGGTATAAAAATAGTCATCTAAAATTTATCAAAGGTATATGAGAGATGGAGGGGGAGAGAGGAAGGGGGGAAATGAGGTAATACCAAGAGCTCAAGTAGAAAGCAAATGCTTTGAAAATGATGCTGGCAGCATATGTACAAATGTGCTTGACCCATGAATGAATGTATGGATTTTGGTAAGAGCTGTAAGAGCCCCCAATAAAAATATTTAATTTTTTTAAAAAGAGTCAGGGGCTCAGAGAAGGGTCACAAGGAAGGGACGAGCCAGCCAGGATGCAGTATAGCCTCTAGGAAACACATTCCTCTAGTGCTTTAATGCTTCCTCCCTGCCCTGCGCGCCCACCCCCCACCACTATCATGATCCCAGTTCTGCCTTACAAATCCTGCTAGATCTGAGCATGTACACTGGTGCAGATAAGAGCTGGAAACACAGAGAACCCAGGACACATGAAGCCCTCAGGAACAATCCACCGATCACAATGATGGTCATATAACTCTGCCCCCCTAGAGAGACAAACAACAGAAATATTGGTGAAGGGAGACAGTGGATGATGTAAGATATGACAATAATAATCTATAATTTATCAAGGGTTCGTGAGGGTGGGGAGGAGGGAGGAGAAAAAAGAGGAACTGATACTAAGGGCTCAAGTAGAACAAAAATGTTTTGGAAATGATGAAGGCGGCATATGTACAAAGTTGCTTGAGGCAATTGATGTATACACTGTTTTAAGAGTGGTAAGAGCCCTCGATAGACGGTTATAGTTTTTAAAAAGGAAAGTATACTGTTAAAGGATATAGTGATTACATATATATAACTCAGGGTAAGGAGAGGGAGGGGAAGGGGGATAAAAAATGATGTTGGCAGCATATATACAAATGTGCTTGACACAAGGAATAAATGTATGGATTACGATAAGAGCTGTAAGAGCCCCCAATAAAGTATATACATATATTAAAGTCAGGGGGCTCACAGAAGAGTCACGAGGAAGGGATGAGCCAGCCAGGGTGCAATATAACCCCTACAAAATACATTACTCTAGTGCTTTAATGCTTCCTCCCCATCCTGTTTCCCCCACGCACACCCCCAATATATGAACCCCAGTTCATGATATGAAAATGGGAGGGTTTGATAGGAAATTAATGAATTAAAATTTTTTAATCCTGTGATTCTTTACCTCTCAAATCTCACGATTGGTCTGAGCAGCTAAAAAAGGTGGGCAAGTAAAGCAGAAGTGGATTTGGAGTACTTAGTCACATATACGTGCATTTCAAATACATGAAAAGTTAAAACGCATTCATCCCACCAACAGAATAATTTCAAGCATGTGCTAACACTTGAGAAGCAAAAGCCTTGCTCGGAGGCCAGCAGTTCTGCATCTAAGGAGGAGCCACACAACTCGACACTCTGGCAACACGGTCACCTCTCTGGGAGGGAGATTGCTGGTCGGGAGGCTTGTCTTCAGGCAGGATACACACATGCTCATGTCTCTAGGTCAACCCTCGTAGCACAGGGTGAAACACTGTCTACCAAAGGGTGCCATCCAAACCCCCTGAGGCACACACGCAGAGGGAGAAGGGAGTGTCCCTTGGCTTCTGTAAAAATTACAGTCTACAGGGTCTCTGGGAATCAGAATGGGCTGTGGATGTATAGGCAAACACAGAGGAGGGTCTTCAAAATGTTCCTGGGGACCCTGTTGTCTCCTGGGGACCCCACTGTCACTTGACTCCATGTTCCCAGCAGCACTGTAAAGCCCCTTGGACTCATCTGTTGCCCCTGAGCACACTCGGATTCGTGGCAGCACCTCTGTGGGGTGCTCCTGGCTAGAATCTTCACAGAGCAAATGGCCAGACTTTTCTTCTGTGATGCTGCTGGCTGGGTCTGAACCACCAACTTTTAGGTGAGTAGCTCCATGCCATTTTACACGTATATGTCGAATAAGTCCTTCCGAGCTCAAATTCCACGCCAAGCTTCTTTTAATATATTTAGAGAGGTGATATAAGGCCTCTCATGAGACATTTAGCAATGTGTAGAGATGTGTGTCTGTGTGTGTGCGTGCGTGCGTGAGAGAGAGAGAGACAGAGAGAGACAGAGAGGTTTTGTTCTGACTGAGATGGGTTGGGGATGGGGACTTAATTCTTGCTGCCAGGGCGGGCAGTGATTGGGGAGGTGATAGTGAAGGCCAGCTTGCTGCTAAACAGCCAAAAACGCACAAGACAAACTCCCACACAAGGAGTGATTCTCCCAAAAAGCCAACGTCCAGAGGAGGAGATATATAAAGGACTGTGCAAATGGAAACACAAATCCTTTAGTCCACAGTTCTCTACTACAATGAATGTGCTCCAAATGGGACTCAAAATTTATTAATCATTTTTATTCATAAAATTTTGTGATGACTATGAATAGAATGCTTAAAGTCTCATGAAAAGTGCCTTTCAAATATTTGGACTAATCCATCAAACTCGTAGCATTAGATCAAGCCCAATGTTTCAAGAAAACATTGCAAGCCACCACCCTCCCTAAAAAAGAAAAAAAAAAAAACATTGCTTGACAAGCATTCTAAATTGAATGGGGTTAGGCCTACATAGACATTTGGTTATTTATAGCTCTCATCTTCAAGTATGAAAAAGGCTTAGACCATTCCTTTTGAGTTTAAAATGACATTACATCGTCATATGTTCAGCATCCTGTAGCGCGATGCGTTTGTTCCCTATAGGAAGTTTATAACTGGCAAACGGAGTTTTATACAGAATACAAATTGCACATCTTACATGACTTCCTCTCGAGGACGCTGTGTTGTGCCAACCGCATGCCAGTATCTGACGTTGCAGATCTGGATTGGTCTATCTGTCCACCCTGGGGCTGCCTGGAATTATCGATCAGGGACATCACTGCCGTACCCCAGCTGCTGCAGAAAGCTACGGGAAGAAAAGGAGATTTACGAGTGTTTGGACTGTACTGAACCAAGGATGCAGTGGGGCGGCTGATGGCTCTCCATTGTAGGCATTATGCAAAAAGGAAATGTAGAATTGGGTTTCCAGAGAGTCCTCCTGTGGCAAGAGGACATGTTTGTATAGTCTCCAAAGGATACATTTCACAGTTATTTAAGAAGACCACCCTGTTGTTGCAGGCACTGAACTTCATATCACAAGAAGAGATGCAAGGGATTCCCAGAAAGCCTCTATCATTTAACAGTGACAGTGACCTCAGGACTGACAAGCAAGTCACATCCCAGTTGAGGAGAGTTTGGGAGGTTGGGTTTTTTTTTAACCCTTTGTTAGTTAGTAGATAACTCTGAAGTTCTAACATAGGAGGTTATTTTTTTTATTGTCAGTTGAGGTCCTTTTATGCTAAAAACAAACAAGTAAAAGAGCCACAAATCACTCACATGGATGGAATTGCAAAGACCACCCCACCCTACCCCCTAACAAAAAAAATGTATTAACTTGTGTGATTGCCTTTTCTAGTACCAAAAGAAAATTGATACTCCAAAGAATATCAGGCCCAAAACAAGGAGATAAGAATCTCCCCTGAAAGGCAGCACCTTTCTTCAGGTAACAAACACATATAATGTTGGACTTGTCGCTTCCTAAGCAAGAGGCTGTTTGTTAAAGCCATTTACTTGCGGTATTTCTGTAACAGCAGCATTAGACAATAAAGAAAAAAGTCATTAATTTTGTCACATGAAAAAGACATGACTTGGACTGAGCCCCGCTGGCATAGTGGTTGTGCGCGGGACTTCAGCCCACTGGGACGGAAGTTCAATTCCAGCAGTGGGACCAGGCCTCCTACTCCCACCACCGGAGAGCAGTGATGCCCCCCCCCCAAAAAAAAAAAAAACCCCAAAAAAGAAAAAGACGACTTATTTTCCTTCAGTTATAAGAAATTGTCATGTGATTGTATTGTTCATTTTGCCCCAAATCTGTGCAAGACTTAAAGAGAAATAAGTAGATGTGATAAGATCTTCAAGACTAGGTCACAATGAATGGGGAAAACCTCACTGCCATTGAGTCAATTAAGATTTCTAAACTTCTGCATTAATTTTAGGTCAAGATTTAGCAAGCCAATTCTTCCTTTGCTCTTCTACCTCTATTTTTTTTTAATTCTTTTAAAGTTAGCTCTTTTAAAGTTAGGAAATACCTCATATAGAAGGTCATTATGAGTCAGATTCTTGCATCTAAAGAGCTCTCTGGCCTTACTTCTTCCAAGACAGATTTGTTTGTGCTTTTAGCAATCCATATTTTTTTCCATAACCACAAATCAAGGGCATCTATTAGTCTATCACCTTCCATAGTCAGTGTCCAACTTTCACGTGCATTTGAGGTAATCAAAAATGTCATGGCCTATATCAGGCCCTCTTGAACCCTCAAAATAGCATTCTTGCTTTTAAATACTCTAAAGAGATATTGGACTTTGGATCCCCTAACTGCCGCTTCCATGAGCACTGATGCGAATCCAAGCAAGGCAAAACCCTTGACAAGTTCAACTTTTCCTCCATTTATCACAATTTGTCTATTGGTCCAGTTGTGAGGATGCTGGTCTTCCTCACATTGAATGGTCATGCATTCTGAAGGCTGTAAACCTTGATCCTCATCAGGAAGCGTTCCAGGTTCTTCTTACTTTCAGCAAGCAAAGTTGTGTCATCTGTGTACTGCAGGTTGTTTATAAGCCTACCATCCACCCCAATGCCACTTTTTTCTTCATATAATCCAGCTTCTCTGATAATTTGCTCAGTATACAGACTGAAGAAGTATGGAAAGAGGACACAACACTGATGCACACCTTTCCTGATTTTAAACCATGCAGTCTTCTCTTGTTTTTTTCCCACAACTGAGTCTTGATCCTTGTACTAGGTCTGCATAAGCACTATGAACTGATCTGGGATTTCCATTCCTCTCGAGGCTGTCCATAGTTTGTTACGATCCACACCATCAAATGCCTTGGCATAGTCAATGAGACTCAGGGAAACATTTGTGCAACACAGGAGAATATTAAGGCAAGGATGATGAGACTTCATCATACATACTCCAGACATGTTGCCAGGAGAGAGCAGTGTCTGGAAAATGACATCATGGTTTATTGTCTTCCTTACCCAAATCTGCATTGTTTTCTGTTTCTCCTATTGATTGATCTCAATGAGCAGTATCAATATCTGCCTAGTTAAAAAGAAAAAAGATTATGAAGGCATAAAATCTGTTAATAGTGCTACTATCTGGATGAGTGAACCTATGTTGTTTTTACTTTGTTCTTTGTAGTCCTCTGTATGTTACAATTTCCTTCTTCCTCCTCCTCCTCCTCTTCCTTCTCTTTCTTCAATGTTTTTCAAATCTACTCCATTACATAGAGGAGTCCTGGTGCCACTAATGGGTAAGCACTGACTGCTAACAGCAAGGTTAGTGGTTCAAAAGCACCAACCACTCCACAGTACAAAGATGAGTTTGCCAGGTCCACTAGATAGTTATAGCCTTGGAAAACCAAAAGAAAGTCCCAGTGAGCTGAAATTGACTTTATAGTAGTGGGTTGGGTTCAGAGTTGCTTTTTAATTTTGTTTTATTTTTTATTCTACAGTCTAAGCAAAATATTATCTATCATTCCACGTTTTTCCATGTAAAATACATTTTGTCATTTGGTTCTGTGAATTTCTATATACATAGTTTTGAGTTTGCATTTTCTAATACAGGTATACTTTGGTGTGAAGAGCCCTCAAGTGGCACTGTCGGGTCAACGTGGGACTGCTACCCACAAAGTCCACGGTTCTAAACCAAGTTTAGGGATGTCTTTGCCTCACTTAGGTAATAGGTTACTTAAAATGAGCTTGGTAGTCTATTATCTCTTTCTATATTGTGAAATAGTTTGTGTAAGATTGGTGGAATATCTTCTTCAAATATTTGGTAGAATTTCCTGCTAGACTCTTTTACCTTTCCTTTAAGGTTGGGTAAAATAGGATATTTTTTCAATCATTTTATTGGGGGCTCGTACATCACTTATCACAATGCAAATGTACATACACTATGCCAAGCCCCTTTGCCTGCTGTCATCATCCTCCCAATCTCTGCTTTCCCACTTGAGCCCTTGATTTCAGCTTCGCATCCTTCCCCCTCCCTACTCCCTCCTGCCCTACCACTCCTCATTACTTCATAAATTACTATTTTGTCATATCTTACGTTGCCCAATGTCTCCCCTTGCCCACTCTTCCGATGACCATCCTCCAGATAGGAAGTTATGTGTAGGTCCTTGTGATTGGCTCCCCCCTCCACCCCACCTTCCCTCCACCCATCCAGTAACTCCACTCTCACTACTGGTCCTGAGGGGTCCATCCGTCCTGAGTTAGGTATTTTTTCATTCTTGTGCATTTCTTTGAGTTCAATTTTCAGAACTGGAATCACTGGGACAAAGGCATGTGATGTTTACATTTTACTAGCTACTTCCCAGTTGTCGTCCAAATAATAAAATCACAAACAAATAAATATAAAATACATAAATAACAATCAATAAAGTTAGAGTGTAAAGAAAAAGGAGAAGAATTGCAGCTTTTAAAACTCACCTACTCTGTCCTATGGGGTTGCTCTGGCTTAGAATTGACCTCTGTCGCAGTGGTTTCAATTTGGTTTGGGTTAAATTAATTTGGTTAATATCTCCAGCCATCAAAGATCGCAGAGAGGACCTATTTTTCTTGCCAACTATTTTTCTACTACCTGTCTTTGAATATCGGTGTGATGGTTGGCAAATTAGAACGCTGTTTTCACCGTTACTCCTAGTATTGTATTGTTATCTGTCACTTTGTTTCTGTAAGAATTTGATTAATGTATTCAAGGTCTTTCATTTGGTACATCTATATTTTGGTTATAAATTCTTGTTCAGTTCAAGCATTTATAATATAATGACTTTCTTTGTCTCTCTTCGTGTTTTTTTTACTTTGATATCTATTTTGTCAGAGATTAATATTGCCACCCCTGCTATATTTTTCCACCCTTTGATTTTCAGTCTGTTTGACTTTATCTCTAAGGTGTGCTTCTTACAAGCAGTATATTAAAGACTTGAGTTTTCTTATCTATTCTGTCGATCTTTGTCTCTTAACTAGTAAGTTCAACCCGTGTATAACCAATGCTATTATTGATAAGTCTGGATTTATTGCCTTTATTTTGCTATTTTTGTAGTGATATTGGTTTCAATGTTCATGATAGAATCTTGCACTTAAGTCCTTTTGTTTATAGAGTTTATCAATACTTTGGTGTTGTTTTTTTAATTTACTGCTTAATATGTTTATGTGATTTCTCTCTTTTTGGTTTTGTTTAACTTTCTTTTTAAAGATTGGATTTTTCATGTATGTTTGCATCTGTGTGTGGTTTTCTTTCCAAATTCTAAAGTTTACTGTCTTTTGCAAACAACTATTAATTATCTACTCTGTCATCCTTTTTTTTTTTTTTTTGCTGTTGTCTTTGTTGCAGAAATATTATCTGTGATTCCTTGTTTAGGTTCAAACAGTTCTGTTTCACTTTGTACTATATTGAATGAAGTAGGATGTTTCCTCCATAATAGTGTCTTCAATGCTAGACATTACTTTCTCACATAGCAAATCAGCCCATTTTTTTCTTGTGGGGATTTGTAGATTTTGTCTAGCTTACAAAAACCCTTTCCCCTCCAACATTATAAAAGATTTCCCAACATTCTGCTTTATTACTTGGGTAGTTTTGGTTCTTGCTTTAGCCCCTGTCTTCTTAGTCCTCTTGAAATTCCCTTTTTGCATAGTGTGATACAAGCAACTATTTCCCCTAAATTATGTTGTCTCTGAATCATTGTTTTCAATGGTAGGCTATTTTACTTTTTATTATTGATCTAAATTGATACTTTATCACATACTACTCACATATTACTTGTCTGGTTTTTTTTTAATCTCTTGTATTTCATTGATCTGTATTTCTTGCTGTTATTATAGATGAAATTGTGTCTCCCAAAAATGTATTGTCAATTTCAACTTCTAGGCCTCTGACAGTAAGCTAGTTGAGAATAAGTTATCTGTGTTAAGTTAAGTTAATGAAGCAGGGTAATATACATGTATCTTGAATCAGTTCCTACAAAATATAAAAGAAGACTAAAGAAACTTAAAGAGAGCCTTAATATCACCAGGAATGAGGATCCAAGAGTGGAACCCATCTTTGTTAGACAAGTTCTATAGAGAAACAAAACCAGGACACTTATGATTAGATAGCTAGAGATAGATAGATCTAGAGATAGGACACAATGAAATACACAGTTAATTCATTTCCAGAGTAGTACAGAGGGCTCAGTTCAGCTCACTTCAATGAGATAGTTAGTATACAGGCAGTCCTTCAACTCAGAGGGCTGCTTGGGTGCAAGTCAAAGAAACAGACAACTGAGTCTTCTGTAGAGCAATATAGGCAGCCTGGTCACAAGTAGCAAACAGCAGGGCAAGTCCCCATGTCAGCCAGATGACAGTGTCTGTGGGAACAGGTCCAGCACACAGGGAAGTGAGGGCGATGGAGCCACCAACAGGCTCTGGAGACCAGGCTCGATGACGCAGATCTAACCTTATTACAGCTTTTGCAAGGCTTCGTTAGGTTTCACTGACCTATCAGGTCATAATTCCTGGTTTCCAAACATATACCTATAGGGTCATGGGATTGCAGCATGAAAAACGATTGGCCCATACTGTGGGCTATGTAAATGAGTTGTTTCCAGCTGAGTTATGTAAATGAGGTCTAGCTGACTGTGCCAGCTGCCCGATTGTCTTACAAGACTATTTCATCCAATCACATTACAGGACCAATCATCCAATTGCATTATAGGATGCTATCATCCAATAGTATTACAGGAGCTTAACTGTTGGGGAAGCTAGAAGCATTCTGATAGGCTATGTCTCAGAGGTTTAAAGCAGGTTATCAGGTGAGCTGGCCTGGGGTCTTCAAGACCACTCCAGGAGACACAGCAGCAGCCTGCGCTTTCTATACCTTTCTGCCAAGTTCATAGGTCCTGCCAGGAATGCCCCCACAAGGGTTGAACAATTTCAAGCTCAAGTGATGTATACATCAGCAGTATGCTGAAGCAGACCTCAAAGAAACCTCAGACTATAGTGACACGATCCACAGGATGAGTGTACCACAGGTAGTGTAGCTCACAAATTGAGGCAGAGAACTAGCGAAGGCAGTCGCACACTGCTATAATCATTAATGAGAAAGAGATGAAAAGGTGAGGCTTGCCGAGCCATTTATCTCTTCGCTCTTCAATAAAACTGCAACTTATTAATTCCACATGTGTCTATTGGCCAGGTTGGCACAATAAACCTATCACACCGTTCTTTGGACCCAGAGTTCCTGCACTCTTAGGCCCAGAGGAGGATTGATACCAAGATATGAGATCCCCAAGGGGCATCAAGCCTACACATGTTGAAAGGAGACAAGGACCTTCCTCCAGTGCCAACAGAGAAAAAGCCTTCCCATAGTGTTGGCAGCCTAAATTCAGAGTTGTATCCTACTGAACTGTGAGAGAATATATTTGTTTTGTCAAAGCTAAAATAAAGCGGGGGGATCTAAATATAAAAGGCACTGGTTAAGGCAGCAGAAATGGGGAATCGACGTGCCAAACAACATAAAGATCACCCAGGAACTCAGAGGAAACAAAGATGTTCCAGAGCGAGAACATGCCTTGCTAATGCACAAAACAAAACTGTCACTGGTATGGTGCAGCTCTGGCAGTGTTTGGTTCTGCTGTGCATGGGGTCGCTCTGGCTTGGCATTGACTAGATGCCACCTAACTAGTACCTGTTGCCGTCAACTGCGTCACGGCAACCCCATGAGCTGCAAAGTAAAGCCCACTAGCCTGTTCGTGCTCTACAGAGAAAGAACCCCGCGAGTACAGTGGCTAAGCCCTCAACTGCTGATTCAAAGCCAGCAGTCCTCGCACAGGAGGAAAGGCCTTAGTGGCCTGCTTTCATGAAGATGGTTGTTAGTGCCATCAGCTGCACCACCAGGATTTGTCCCTCCTCATAGCATGCCCCAGTTCATGAGCCCAAGTCTCCCATGCTTTCTGCTAAGGAACATTCTGAATGTACTTCTTCCCAGAAAGATGGGTCTGTTATTCTGTTCTTTGGCACCACCATAACCCAAAGGCATCATTTCTGCTTGATCTTCCTTGTTTATTTCACAAGTCTGAGGAGATTGAAAATATAATGACTCTTAGTTGGTATTTAAAGTTATGTTTTTGCTTTTTAACAATTTAAACAAGTATTTTGCAGGTTGGCCCAATGTAGATTTCCTGAATGCCTGCTTCCAGGGGCATTCCCTGTGATGTCAGATAAAATAAAATCCTTGATGGCATCAATCTTTTTCTTCTTGAATAATGATATTGCTTATTCGTCCAGTTGTGTGGATTTTTATTTTATGTGAGGGTATAATTTTCCTCTGTATGTGCGTCAAGTTCTCTTCACTTTTAACAAGCAAGGTTGTGTCACCTGACTATTGCGGATCTAATCTAATGACAGTCTTCATATGGTTTCTTAGATGATTTGCTTAGCTGATTAGTCATCTGATTTGATCAGTCAGTGTCCCTGTAGGGTTGCTAAGAGAATGAACTCAATGGCAGTGACGGGTCGATAGAACAGTAAGTCTGGTCAGAGTACAATGCTAACACATAACGGTTCTGGGTTGAAATTATGCAGTATCTCTGTGTTCTCCTGGTCTGTGTAACTGCGTGCACACAATGAAGTGTTCAGGAAGTCAATGCTTCGGTGTCATTTATCATGTTATGACCCATACAGGGAAAGGCCTTTGCACAGTCAATCACAAAAATGACAGCCTTAGAAACTCAATGAGGCAGTTCTTCTTTCCAACCAGGCTTCTATGTGAAAATAGAATCGATTTGATGTAGCAGTCCCAGGAAGGGAACATAATCAACAACTTTGGAGATGGTTGCCTTACATGTACTGGTGCCGCTAACATCTTCGGTTTCTGCTCCTGAGCGGGCTTCATGCGGTGTAGCATCTCCTGTCCCCATCTCTGCTGCGCTTGCTTAATCATGGCAGGAGAGATGCTCAAAATCCCTCTGTACCCCTCCTACCTCACTAATCAAACAAATGCAAACGAAATTATAAACGCCAGCAGAGACGTTAGAATTTGCAACAACTCTTAACGGGGGGCACAATTCAATTCCCGACAGTAATCAAGCATACAAGGTTTGTGCCATCTGGGGACCTCCAGAATAGGGTCTCTGCTTCCAACTGGGAACTTGCCATCAGAACTCCACTCCCAGTCTTCATGGCAGCTCACTGTGTTCTTCTGACTGTACTAAAAAACAAGTGGGGAAGTAGGGAAAGTTGTTTTTTTTTTGTCCCTCTCCATTGGCTGGCTAGAGATGTCTTTTTTAAAAAAAAATGCAATAAAGTGAAAACAAAAACACTTTATTTTAATGAAAATCTTTGAAGATGGCAGGCCAAGATAGAGGGAGCCTGAGACGGCGACACGTGACGCGAAGCCTGTATTGCCCACCTTGATCTTTCAGATGAAATACAATTAAGTTTGTGTAAGCCACTATAGCTTTAATTTTTACAACTACCACTCATCCAAAATAACAAATAGTTCCTTTATCATTAATTTGCAGGTAATGGACATCTAGACAAAATGGCCTTTGGATGTAGGAATGCAAGCCATTTGTGTATCCTGGTGTTTGATGCTCTTCATTGTCATTACACACAGCCGCCTGTACACTGTGCCCTTCTGCAATTGCATTGATCTCGAGGCAGCACACTGCTGTTGTTGCGAGGTGCCTTTGGGTCGGCTCCGATACTTAGCAATGCTAGACACAACAGAATGAAGCATGGTCTAGTTTTAATAGGAATTTAAAAAAATATACACTTCCAGTTTGTCAGTGCAGGTCCACAAACGTTGTATGCTGAACTACTAAGCAACATTACCTTTACCTTTTATTTCTAGTAGGGTTTCGATGAATTTTGTTGTTCTTTTGGGGAAGGCATCACTGCCCTCTGGCCGTGGGAGTAGGAGGCCCATCCTTTATTCCTGTGGAGCCGCTGCTGGATTTGAACCTCCATCCCAGTGGGCCACAGTCATGCGCACAACCACTACGCCACCGAGGCTCAACCCTTCAATGAATTTTTTTGCACATACAGTCTCAAGTCAAATTGTCTAAAATAGTAACTGCTGCCTCTCCCTAACGTTTCTATTTCTTTTTTTTCTTTTTTTTTTTTGTGGGCATCACTGCCTCTGGTGGAGGTGGGCGCTACCCAGCCGCCGCTGGATTTGAACCGCCAAGCCCGCGGGCTGCAGTTCCGCACTCAACCACTTACGCCACCGGGGCTCAGCCCCACGTTTCTATTTCTTTAGGCTATGGGATTATGGTCTACTTTACCATGCATAGTAATTTCTCCAAGGCCTGGTCCTTCCTGACATTCTTCCAACTTAGACCTAGGCCCACTCCCAGAGAGCATGTGACAAGCAGAACAGGCAAGCCTAGGAACACCACCCACGAAGAATGTGCTGCTCAGAACATTCAGCTATCAGCAATAAAAAGTGAAATTAAAAAAAGACAAAAGACAAATGCAAGAAGTAAGAGAGGGCAGGAAAGTTGGGTGAATACAAACAGGGACCTTACGGTACGAGTGAGGACAATGCTGATATTTTGAAATGATTTCAACTAAGGTCAGAAAGGATAACAAAAAAATTCTCCCATTCCTACCAGAGGGCAGTGATGCCCTCCCCCCAAAAAGAAAATTCTGATGAATGACTTTATTAAACGGCCCAATAACCAAAACCCAACCCCACCCACAGCCATCTTTGAAGGCTGGAATCTTTGAGGCAGCAGACAGCCCATCTTTTCCTCCCAGCAGCTGGTGGGCCAATCTACGTGCCAGCGGGCCATTCAAACTGTCGGCCACACCTGTTAGTTGCCTTCTGCTCCAGTGTGTCACACTGTCTAGTTTCTCCCACTGGCTGTAGTCTTTCTTCCAAGGTGCCTGAATGTATGCAAAGTGACCTTCCGGTTAATAGACAAGCACTTGGCCATTTGTCCTACCCTGTCTAAAAATAGGAGTAAATCCTTCATATTTCATCTGCATTTAACTGTGAGCTTGAGAAAATTCTAGCTTTCCCCAATTTTGAATGCATGTTTTTAACTTTCAGAAATGCCACACTGGGGGCTGAGCCCTGGTGGCGTAAGTGGTTGAGTGTGGGACTGCAGCCCGCAGGCTTGGCGTTTCAAATCCAGCGGTTACTCTCAGAAGCAGCGCTGGGTAGCTCCCACAACCACCAGAGGGCAGTGATGTGCCCCCCACCCCCCAAACAAACAAACAAAAAACAAGAAATGCCACACTGTATGTGGGTTTTCTAGTGTGGTTAGGAGTTTCTTGACTGCTATAATTTTTGTCATTGTATCTCCGCAGTAATTTTAAAAGAACTTTAGAAGACAATGACTGAAAAAATAGAGTAGGATGCTTCATAGCACAGTATGAGGGGGTACCCCCCAAAACTGATTTTTTTTCCCAAAACTATGTATCTACATTTTTTTATAAAACAATCTTATCACCTTCAAAGTACTCTCCACTGACCTTAACATATTTGTCAAATCTGTGATTCTCGTTTTCAAACTCATCTGTTTGGATAGCTGTTAGACAGGGTTCTCTAGAGAAAAAAAAAACCAGGACACTAATAATATGTATGTATAATTATATAGATATCTAACATCACAAATAGAGTTATCTGATCTATAAAGCAGGATGGATGGTTTGGTGCAACTCACTTGTGTGAGACAGCTAATACAAGCCCAAGTTTTGAGAGGCACCAGGTAGTCCTCCAGGAGCAATTCAGGCTATCTGGCCACAGGCAGCAAACAGCAAGGCAAGTCACCAACTGTCGCCAGATGACAGAGTTCCCAGCTCAAGAGATGTATATTCCAGGAGCGTGGCGAAGCAGACCTTGAAGGAACCTCAACTCACAACAACACAGCTCATGGATTAGGTGTATCATGGGGAGTGAAGCTTGTAAATCAAGGCACAGGACAAGCCAGGCAGCCAGCTGCTCGGAAGATCCAAGAGCAAGAGAAAGGCGAGGCTTACAGAGCCATTTATATCTCCACCCTTCAATTGATCTCATGTGTTCACTGGTCACGTTGTCACAACAAATCTTTCTTCTTGGACCATGTTAGCACAACAAATGTATCACAATATAGCTGACACCACCTTCCCTCATTTTTTTCCTTCACCTCCTCTGCATCGTCAAATCACTGTCCTTTCATTTCCCTCTTCATTCTCAGAAACAAAAAGAAGTCTCTCAGATGAG
>PVJH01035936.1:7640-19330 GCA_004026705.1 Nesogale talazaci
CATGGGGACGGGCGGGGGGGGGGGGGCGGAAAGGGGGCTGGGGAAGAAGGGGACGCCTCGGTGGGTTCCAAGGAGAGCGTGTTGTGGGGTCAGCAGGCATGGGTGGGACTCCCCAGGTTCTAAGGAGGGAACGCTGGGCACCCTGAGCGCTGGGGGCCGCGGGGGTTCCGGGGTGGGGAGGACGCACCTTTCGGCGGGGCAGGGTACCCCCAGACACGGCGAGCGCCCGGTACAGCTCGGCGGGATGGTAGTCCTCCAGCGCCGCGTACAGCTCGTCCCCCGGGGCTCCGGGGGCCGCGGCTGCCGCCGGGGTCGCCGAGGCCCGGGTCGGAGCCGGCGCGGCGGGCGCGGCTTCCGAGTCTGGAGCCGGGGCGGCGGGGTCCCGGGCAGCCGCCGCCTCCTCTTTCTGCTGCAGCTTCCTGAGCCGGCGGAGAGTCATGGTTCCGGCGCGGGGCGCCCTGGGCGGCGGCAGTCGCTCCGCTGGCGACGCGGGTAGCGGCTCGGGGATGCCAGCAGGGTGGCCGCGGGTGCCCCTCCTTTTATAGGCTCGGGGGAGGAGGGGCGGGGGCAGAGCGAAGGGCGTGGCCTTAGTTGGCCCCGCCCTCCACGCGACAGGCCCCGCCCCCGGACTCCTGGGGTCCTGAGCCCCGCCCTCCAAGTTTCCCCTAGCGCTCTCTGAGCCCATCTGGGGAACTGGGGAGCTTGGGCTCTGTGGGGGAAACATTCTAGCTATCTGCAAGGGGCCTGGGAAGGTGTCTGAGATTTGAAATTTGGGCATGGGTGGGGAGACAGTCCTTGTAATGGCACTGGGAACCCGCCCCACCCCCCGCCCCCGGAGGAAGATTTAAGATCAGGGACTAAGAGAGTTGAAACTGGAGAAGAGGCTGCGGCGCTGTGCAGGGGAGAGGTGAAACTCAGAAGGGAAGAGATCCTTCAATTGGCAGAGTGGAAGCCCCCAGCCCTGAGAGGATGGGGTTGCCACCCATGGATGTCTGGCAGGTAGGGGGCTGGGCCCCGCCGGGGGTGCGGGACTCAGCTGGGAGGAACAGTTGGTCACGCTCTGTTCCAGGGACCACCCCAGGGCTGTTACTTGTGGTTGCCCAGAGGAAACGTGGGGACAGGCCAGCCAAAGCCGCTGTCGTCAGTGGTACCAGAATAAGAAGTGAGAGGAGGAACCAGAAGACCACGCGTGGCGTCTGCAGAGCGAGCAGCCACACCACGCGGGGGTGTGAGCGCCGCCGCCGCAAGGGAAGGCTGCCCCTCCTGATATGGGCACTGCAAATGCCAGGCACTGCCCCTCTCCAGAGGTGCCCGAGGTCGCCGCAGACCTTTAAAGCAAGCGTTGAAGGAGCGCATATCCTGCGTGCGTGCGCTGGCCACACGGTTCTATGGAGGCGTTCACAGGCGTTCTATGGTAGCTCATTCAGTCCTCAGGTCAACCCCATGCAAGAGGCGCTGTCATCACCCCTTAGGGATAGGAAGCTGAGGCTCAGAGAGGTTAAGTCCCTTGCCCTGGGACACTCAGCAGGACAGCATTTACACCAGCAGCTCGGTTCCCACACCTGTAGTTTTCTCTCCTTCTTCCAGCCAACACAGTCAGTCCTGCTCCTGCTTCGGTAGTGGCAAGACCCTGACTGGGCTTACAGAAGCTCTTGGCCTGGCCAGGAGGGGGACGTGGCACAAGTGCAACGTGAACCGTGTGGCACGGGTAGTACAGAGGACACATGGGGACACCAGGAAAGGCTTTGTGTGACCTGCCCCTCTGCGTGCACAGGTCTGTCGTGACTTCTTACTGCCCTGTGTCTACCTCCCCGACTGCAGGTCCTGGGGCCCCCAACCCCTTCAGGAGGATGTGTGTGTGTGTGTGTGTGTGTGTGTGTTGCCCCTCCACCCTCGGGGATCACACAGATCCAGATGGCAGGCTGCTTCTTGGGTGGGGGATAGGGGAGGGGATTGGGACTGCAAAAAAAAAAAAAAGGCTAACCACCAGCTCCCTTGTGCGTCCCCCCCCCCCCAACATGGCACCACTAAATAGTCATCAGCTGTGGGGCCAAGGGGTGACCGTGGGGAGACATGGGGCTGTATTGTGAAGCACAAACACACATGTTCCCCTAGACCTTCTGTTGCCTGTTCCCGACAGACGGCATCTGGGTGGGGGTGGGGTGGGGGGGCGGAGCCGAGAGAAGGCAATGGATTCTATTCAGGCCTCCAGTCAGCGCTCATTGCCATTGCCGGGGGATGTCTCCGTCCGACTTCATCCTCTGAGACCCCACCATCATCCAGGAGCCAGAGAAAGGACCTCTGTGTGAAACCTGGAGAAGTGGGGACAGTGGGGGGGGATGTCACCAGAGCCACAGGACACCTGTGACTAACAGCCCTGTGAGGCATACCTCCACGGGTGGGCATGGTGCAGCAGTCTCTTCACAGCTTATGGGGTCACTTTGTCGCCCCCCCCCCCACCGCCTTTACATGATGGCAGTCCAACCCCCCCCTCCCCAGCCGCCCTCCTTAAAACTGAGTTTCACACCCCAGCACCTTTCCTGCAACGTCAGAGGACCCTGGGCGGCCACCAGACCCCTTAGGTCCTGGTCTCAGAGCTGGGAGGGAGCTTGGCCAGGATCACATGCCCATTTGACCCATTTGACGGAGGGGAGGGCAGGCAGGGGCAGGCTCAGGCCTCCTGATCCGACAGACTGGTGATGTCCTGCCAGTGCTGCTTGATCCAGGTGAGAGGCACCCCCTTCTTCAGCCTTCCCCCCAGAGAACGGAGACTTGTGTCTGTTTCCTCATCCCTGGTCACCCCAATTTCCCCAGTCTGGGTGGAGAGCCCAGAATACCACACTGTGGGGTGGTGATGCCCTCTGGTGGCTGCGCATCCCATGACAGAAATTTTTCAAACCAGACTTGCAGAGACTCCACCCGGCCTCCTGACCCAGGCCAGACAGCGGCAGGGCACCCTGGCTCCTCCTCTATCCCTTCTGACGGGCGTTAGCTTTCCCTGGGCTGCCAGGTTCCAGTTTCAAACGGTTTGGAGGTTGCTTTTTTTGCTCAGCAAATGCGTAGGCAAAATTCCCCCAAGGAGAGAGCCTTGCTGGGGTAGGAACCTGCACACACCAGATAGTACACGAACAACACAGTCAATGAAAACAAACAGTGAATTGATTCCAATACCCCCCTGCCCCCCATCCCCATCCCCAACTCTATGGGAACAAGTAGAACTGCCCCTGTGGGTTTTTGAAACAGTCCATCATTCTGGGAGTACAAAGCCTCATCTTTCTCCCTGAGAATGGCTAGTGGTTTAGAACTTCTGACTTGAGGGTCAGCAACCCACCAAGGATCTCATGCCACCACCAGGGCTCCGTGTACATACATATACAAGGGACCTTGGAAACAAGTTGGTGGGGAAATTCTATTATCTTTTCCTTCCAGGTTTCTATTCGTGGCCTTGTAATTCCATTGCTTTTCTGGAACTCCTTCGTATGGCCCCTTGCCCAACTCCTCTTGACTGTCTACTGAAGCTGGTCTGTTACCTGATGTCTTTTCTTCTCCTCAATCTGCTCTTCCCAGCCCCCGAGAGGCCACCATGTGAAGTGAAATAAGTGAAGCGTATGAGGACAAATAGCCTGTGAGTCCTCTTTTAAAAGAAGACCAGAATAGATGTAGACCCCTATAAAGAGATCGATCGATGGTCATGGGTAACTATCAGGGAGTGGAGTGGGGCTGGAGGTATGAGAGGGACGTTTTACCTTGCAGAAATTTATTATCGTCTGTGTGTAAAATGGGGACATATGGCACTGAACAGGGAGCACAGTCAAAATGCGTGTTTAAAGGCATATGGGGCTGAGCCCTGATGGCTTAGTGATAGTTTGCAGTACTGCAGCCCACAGGGTTGACAGTTTAAATCCAGCAGCAGCTCTCCAGGAACAAGGCTGGACTTGCTACTCCTACCAGGGCAGTGATGCCACAAAATAAAATAAAATAAAATAAAGGCATATGGATGGGGACAGGCATGTTGGTAAGTGGGCAGGTACAGGTGGGTCCTTGGGTGAGAAGAGATCAAAGTATCCATAACAAACAGACAGACAGACAGACAAGGCTTTCAAATCAATACATCTTTCCTGGCAGCAGAGCGCCATACTCTTCTCCCACGGAGTGACGGCTGGGTGCAAACTGCGGGCCCCTTTGGTTAGCAGCCCAGTGCTGATCTTGCAGGGCCGCCAGGGCTCCTTAAGTACCTCCCCAAACAAAAACAGAAACCGAGGGTCGGCCATGGAGTCAGTCCTGACCCACCTCGACCCTGTAGGATGGGCTAGGGCTGCCTCTGTGCGTTCCCGAGATGGGAGCTATTTGCAGGAGTGCTTGGAAGCCGCATCACCCTGCGGAGGAGCGGCAGGTGGTTTCGAACTGCTGACCCTGTGGTCGGCCTCCTTACGTGTAACCAGCTACACCACGAGGGTTCCTTGCAAGTATCTGTAGTCATGTGTACCTATGACTACGGGAGTCCAGCTCCATCTGTTCATTGAAGCTACCAGGCTAGCTGCTCCACAGACTTAACCAAACACCTTCCAAGACTGACTTTCGGGTTTGACCCCTGAGGGTCCTAGCTTCATGCATCAGCTGAGTCCATCGGTATAACGCACTTCATCAAGATCATGATCTGGGGTCTCCACAGGTGTGGGCCTCCATCTGAGACACAACTAGGGGGTCTCTACTCACCAGGAGCAAGCCAGCCAAGAACGCAGAGGAGAAAGAGGAGGCATAACCCCATCTACCCTGAGACCAGGAGAACTGGATGGTGCCCGGCTCCCACCGCTGCTCCTCTGACTTCACAGATCACTCTAGCGCAAGGGTTCTCAACCTGCGGGTCTCGACCCCTTTGGGCGTCGAACATCCCTTTCACAAGGCTCGCCTGATTCATAACAGTGGTGAAATGACAGTGATGAAGTAGCCGCGACAATAATTTTCTGGTTGGAAGGTTAGGAACCACTGCCCGAGATGGTCCCAGAAGAAGGGGATAAAAATGTGGAGCAGGACTCCAAATTCTTTTTTGAAAAAAGAAAGACAAAAAGAAGGAGTCCAACCAATCATAACAGTCGAGAACCACGGGCCCACCAAAGTTGACGCCCACGAGATGCTCTTAGCCTAGAAGGGAACAGCAGAGAGGCACTGATTTCCCGATAGCTCGGTGCCCTCCTGAAAAACTGTCCCTCCCGAGGTAGGTTGGTGGTGGCTCGCTCTGCAGCAAAGGCAAGGGAGAGAGCACACACAGAAACTGGAACAGTCAGAACAGGAGGAGACTGTGGGCACCCTGCGAAGACACCAGCTTGCTGTGCATGCCCGGCTAAGATAAAAGCCCTGTGGAGTGCAGGTCTCCTGGGCACGCATGCCAGCCAGTGGGTCAGAGTTGACTCCCAAGCGACCACTTGCAGCCCTGGCTGCTCACACCCGGCCTGGGGCTGGGGGGTCGACAGCAGGGACTGGGCGAAAGGAAGACCTGGGTTCACACTAAGGGACCAGGGACTGATGTCTGCTGGGTGGGTGCCTCTGACTTGAGCAGGTTAGATGCTGGGCAGAAAGACAGCTTCCTCACGGGATCCACACATCACCCTGAAGACAAACTATTTTGCCCCTCTTCGGATTCCTGGCAGTCGACAACTGCCCTCTCCCCCGCCCTACGAGGGAGATGGGTGTGAGGGGACCAGCCCTAACCCATCTTTATGGGTCCGCTCGGTGCAATAATACTGCTAGAATATGTGAAAATTGTAGTAAGGTCCTAGAAAATATGAGAGATAGAAGAGAGATGATAATGGAGTCAGACACTTCATGGTAGCGTGCTCACCTCAGCCCCGCTTGCTGGTCCCTGTGGAGAGAGCAGAAGCAGGAGGAGAGAGGACTTGGGGACAGTGGGGGTGGGAAACTCCTTCATTGCTAATCAAGGCCTATGTCTATGTGGGGGGTATACACACACAACAGGAAGGGGAGGTATTGGGGTCCCACATGTGACAAAATGGGAGCTCCTAGATTCAGGCAGGCAGCCTACTTTGGGTGTCACTGAGCAGGTTTGGCTTGTTCTCCGGCTCTCTTTAAAAACCATTGCAGTCGGGTGTGAACCCCACCTCCAGGGACCAGACTGGTGGTTGAAAGGGAGAAGTAATCTGTTGTCTGTCACAGCAGGGAGCAGACTCTCGGCCAGACAGTCATCTGAAAGGCTGAACGTATCTGATCTCTCACCATGTGTAGGCACACAACCCCCACTGTTTGGTGAATCTTCCGAGGGGGCCGAGATGGGGCCAAGTCTTATCATAGTCCCACAGATGGGGAGGGCATAACTGTGCCCCACCGGACCTGCTCCAGCCCTAGGACATCTCTGGGACCCAGAGCCCGTGGGGCCTGAGCTCTGAAATCCAGGCTCCTCTAATAGCTGGCTCGGGTCTCTGAGCTGAGGCAAAGTCACTTCTGGGCCCTCAGTTGGAAGAAGAACCTGATGGAGTCCCTCTCTGGGCAGAACCACTCTTTAAACTGGGAGGTGGGCGGGAGGGAGGAAGGCCTGTGGTTCAGCTGACTCTTGGCTCTGCTTGGAATTAGGACCTGAGTTCCAGTCGGAGACTGCCTCGAGAGAGAGGCATGGCCAGCCAGTGGGCAGCTGCCTGGGTGGGAGTGACCATCTTGCTTTTAAAAGTAGTTTTATTGGGTTGAGCCCCAGTGCCGTAAGTGGTTGAGTGCGGGACTGTGGCCCATGGGCTTGGTGGTTAAAATTCAGCGGCGGCTCTCAGGAGCAGTGCTCAGTAGCTCCCATGACCACCAGAGGGCAGTAATATCCACCCCCCCCCAAAAAAAAAATAAAAAAGAAAAAAAAAATTTTTTTTTTTTGGTGGGCATTACTGCTCTCCAGTGGTGGGAGTAGGAGGCCCAGCCCCACTGCTGGAATTGAACCTCCATCCCAGTGGGCCGCAGTCCTGCGCACAACCACTACGCCACCGGGGCTCAGCCCAAAAATTTAAAAATTTTATTGGCATATACTTCACATATCATACAGTTTAATCACTCAGTCATAGTTAAGATGAGTTGTACAATCATCACCATCATCAATGTCAGAACATTTTTTTCTACTCATTGTTGTTAGTTCCCATGTCCCCCAAAACCTCCCTGCTTTGCCCCTGGGTCATGTTTGTTCCTTTTTTTTTTTTTTTTGCATCACTGCCCTGGTGGGAGTAGGAAGCCCAGCCTTGCTCCGGGAGAGCTGCTGCTGGATTTGAACCATCAGCCCTGTGGGCCGCAGTCCCGCACACAACCACTGCGCCACCAGGACTCAGACCGTTTGTTCCCTTTTTAATAGCTCTTATTGCTCAACGGTTCCCATGGGATAAAGTGTCTATATGTTTGAGGGTGAAAGTGAACTGTGTGTTGTGAGTGTGTGTATGCTGGTCAGGTTGTGTTGTGCGTGCCTGCACTGCATTGTTTATGGTGTGTAAGAGTGTGCTGTGAGTGTGTATGCTGGTAAAGTTGTGTGTCTGCACTGTATTGTTTGTGCTGTGTGTAGGAGTGTGTTGTGTCAGCGTGGGTGGCAGTGTGCAAATATGGCCTCCTCATGTTGATGGTGAAGTGTAAAGGGACGAGCCCATGAAGCGCTCATCTTTGTATTCTGCCTATTGGATGGGCTCAATGTCTACCTCATAGCGCCTATGACCTCCCTCGGTAAAGGCCCATCTCTGGCTCCCAAGGACACTGTCTGGGGCATCCAAGGCTACTCGCCATCTTCCTTCAATCTCATCGTGCTGTCCTTGGGGTGCCCAGCAGCTGGAGCTGCACACAGGCCTGGAGAGGACAGGCCGTGAGAGGACACCTTCCTGTCAGTCCCTGGTCTGATCCCACTGCTCCTCCGTCCCTCCCCTCCTCCTCCTCCTCCCTGCATGGGCTGGAGGTATACTGCACCCGCTCCTGATTTGGGTCTGATTGGGTTCAATATGTTCTCAGGGTTGTAGGGTTCCGAAGACCCACGGGCTTGGAGGTCCCAGAAATAGAAGGTGGATCTGGAAAATTCAAATAAATTCACATCTGGGGACGGGCAGTCAGGAACCTTCAAGAGCACGGGCGGAGGTGCCAGAGCGACTGTCATTTTCAGAGTGGTAAGCCCAGGAGGCCCACGCCTGGCAAGATGACGGGCTTGTGAACCCAGGACCGAAAGGGGCCTCCGTTTGAACGGGGCTGAGATCCACTGCCACGTCAGCAAGGTACTCGGGCATCTGGTTGTTCTCTCTGTGGACGGAACTCTGGCCAGGACACAAGGCCGATTTGCAGCAGCTGATGGGGCTAGTGGGCTACGTGCCGAAGGTAGGGCGGACATCTGAAAGTAAAGGATGGGGTTCCTGCTGGCCCAGCGTCTCAGGTGGGACGACCACGGGAAGCTCTGGGCGGAGCAGGGGCTGTGAGGAAGGTTACTTGAGTTCAAAGCACCAACCACCCATACATGTGAGGGCTTCAGAAAGTCTTGGGGGAGAAGGGAACAAAAATCTTTTTTTTTTTTTGGCCTCACTGCTCTCCGGTGGTGGGAGTAGGAGGCCCAGCCCCACTGCTGGAATTGAACCTCCGTCCCAGTGGGCCGCAGTCCCGCGCACAACCACTATGCCACCGGGGCTCAGCCCAAAAATCTTTTAATTCCAGGTTTTCCACGAATCTTTGGAAAGTCCTGGAAGAAGAGGAAGAAGACAGAAGACTTGTGGATCTGATGCATAGGTGCGTCCCTGTTCTTAAAAGGCAGGTGGGAGGAATCTCCCCGGCTTTGCGGGAAGGAGGGAGCTGTGGCAGCAGCTTCCATGAAGATCACAGTGTTTGGCAGTTTCCTGCCCTCGAAGGTCACCGGCCATCACTTGTCTGTCTGCCTAGTCCAGTGTCGGCTGGGTGCTGCTGTGATGTCCGTCCCAAAGATGGCTCAAACCATGGAGCTTCATGGATCGCATCTGCAAGTAAAATGTTGCTGACGTTGCTCCAATGGCAGTTACAGCACTATGTCGACAGGGAGCCGCCAGAGGTTCTTGGCTCAGAGCAGAGAATGCTTGTGTTTCATTGACCACACCGAGGCCTTCAACTGTGTGGACCATACTCAAGTATGGATAATCTTGAGAAGAATGGAAACTCCAGAACACTTTCTCAGACTTATTCGGAACTCGTACACGGATCGAGAGGTAGCCGTGCCAACAGAAGAAGGGAATACCGCCTGGTTTACCATCAGGAGAGGCACGGGTCCTCCCAGCATCCATGTTCAAGCTGTATGCTGAGCAACTCATCCGAGAAGCCCAGTGTGAACGGAAACGCAGTGTGGGGATCAAAGGAAGGCTTGTTCACAGCATGCTATGCAGGTGATACATTGTTGCTGAAAGTAACTAGGACATGCCAAGCTTGCTAATAAAAATGGAGAATTGCTGCCTTCCTGGAGTATGATGGCTGGTTGGGACGGCAACACAGCGTGAAGAAGGCCAAAATCCTCTCGATGGAGACAAGGGTGACGTTGTTAAGGACTGCCTCGTGCTTGGACCCACAATCAACGCCCATGAAGCAGCAGTCGAGAGACCAGAAGACGCACGGCCTTCGGTACTAGCGCATTGAAGAGCGGGACGTGACTGTGAGGACCCAAGGCACTCGGGTCCTGCTCCATCGCCTGATATGCATGTGGAGGGTGGACCCTCCATACAGACTGGAGAAATACCGCTGCTGCCTTGGAACCGTGGGCCCGGTGAAGAATACTGAAAGGACCCTGTGCGACTTGGGAGGGAGGAAGACCAGAGTGCTCCTTAGAGGTAAGGACGGCAAGACTTCAGCTCCCATCCCTGGGACGTGCTGTCCGGAGAGACCAGTCCCTGCAGGAGGGCGTCACGCTTGGTCAACTGGAGGGGCAGGGAAAGGAGGCAGGCCCCGGCCAGCTGGGTCGGCACTGTGGCTGCAGCCCTGGGCGAGGCTGGTGCAGGACTGGGCAGTGGTTCCTTCTGTTGGGCGGGGTCGCTGTGGGTCAGTGACGACGCGATAGTCCCCAAGGACAGGGTCGTGGAGTCCGAATCACCTCTGGTTAATGCCTGGATCAAACGCTAAGGGACTGGATCAAATGCATTGGGACTCAGAGTCCTAGCTGGGCTCTCAGCAAAGCCGCAGCAATGGGTGAAGCTCGGGGTTCCATGGGAGTTAGAGGGTGCGGTGGTTGGTGCCCTGCACCCAAGGACTCAGGCAAACTCTCTGATGCTGTCAAAATGCCCATCTCCTATAGTTGCTTTTTCATGTGTGTGTGTGTGTGGGGCGGGGGCGGGGGGGTGTCTTGTCAGTCAGTAGGTGAGGCAAATTTTGGCCCATGAGCACAGCATTTAGTATTCCTGCTAGCACAGACTCTGAAGCCCTCTGGTGCCCCCATGACATGCAGTGAGTGCCAGGTTGGGCTGCTACCCGCCAGGTCAGGTCAATCCCACCAGCCACTTGGGGGAAGGGGCGCTTTTCTGCTTATGGAAAGAATGACAGCCTCGGAACCAACACCCCCCTCCCCACCCTATCCAATTCTACTGTCCTAGGGCGTCACTGTGAATCAGAATCAACTTGAGGGCAGCGAGCTTGGATTTTGGGAAGAAACGCCCAGGTTTTGCCAGAAGTAACAACAACGGTGGCTGCCTCCCAGTACTTGAGGGATCTTATCTGGGAGAGGGTCACTGGGGGGTGCTGCCGATTCGGGTGTGTGTCCCACAGAACCAAACGCTGCCCAGCCCCGCACCACCCTGATGGTGACAGTGTCTGAACCTGTGGTCCCGGCAAGGTCAGTCCGTCTTGGTGAGGGTCTTCTTGACCAAGCGCGACCACCCGGAACAAGCCAAGCCGTCATTTGTGGAGATTGCTGGGTGAGCCTGTGAAGAGTTCTCCTCTGAGCAGGTCAGGCTGCACAGGGCAGCTGTGGGCCCGAGCGGGGGCATCACAAGGCCAAGCCCCCCCCTTGGCTGGGAAACCCAGGGCCTTGGGGATGAGCACGTGGGTCCCAGCTGAACGTGAGATTCTAGGTCCTGCTATTTTGGGTTCCCTCCCTCAGCCTAGAGGAAAGCCGGGAACAGCCAACCACACGGACAGAAGTCCACCTCACAGTCACCTGCTGTCAGCCGCCCGTGAGTTGGTTCCAGCTCCCAGCAGCCCCGGGTGACAAGTGCCTCCAGGATTTCCGAGGCTGGCTGCTGGTTTTACCGGGGCAGGCCGCCACGGCCTTTCGCTTCGCGGCTGAGCGTCTCAGAGTGTGCACTCACATGCACTCAGGAGGGGGGTGGCCCACCCCAGGAGTCCCTGCGTGCGCTGCTTCTGTGGCCGATGGGGATCGGCCCTCTTGGCTGAGTCGTCATGCCAGAAAACAAACACAACACAGAGCCCCCCAAAGCGTGGGCTGTCTTCTGCCCTCGTCCCCGTGCCAGGCCCGACCTCCCTGAAACACGGCTGTCCTTCATGAAGCCCCTGGCTGGAGAGTTCAGCTCGGAGCCTTTCCTGAGGGTGACCTCTCCCGTCCACTGGGCCCATCCTGGCCGTCAGCCCCAGATGGATGGGGGAGTGGGCAGAACAAGGGCACCAGTCCCAACTCCCCCCGACGAGCTGACGAGCTGGGGGGTGACCGCACACATGCAGGACAGATGATAGCCAAGAACTCTTGTGAATAAAACTTTTAATAATGTACAGCAGAA